>CM066031.1:532863613-533107428 GCA_033557465.1 Ichthyophis bannanicus | reverse complement strand
CCCATTCCCTGTATACTGAACATATCGACATACCCGAGAGCTGCCTGGTCCCCATGCCAGAATGCCACTGCTGTGGCAGGGGCTCAGTGGCGTTCTCACAACATGGGCAATGAGCCATCCACAGAATTGCTCCGAATGCTATGTCATATATCAACCCCTGCAGCCCACTTTCCCCGGCCCTTCACGGCATTTGCTGTGTCGCCTGGATTGTGGCCTGCAGATGCACAGCATTGCCATCCAAATGTGGTGCAGAGGTGTCCGCTGCGCGATGGGGGTCACCCCACGACTTATTTCACCTTTGGGGTGAAATAAGCCATTCCATGCAGCTTTATGCTGTTGGACGTACAGTGTCCTATCCTAAATAAGGCCCGGTTACAGCCTGCAGATGGCCACTCCCCCATGCCACCAACCCTCCACTCCTCCTCCACTCCTGTCCCCTCGCCACTGAACCTTGAGAGCCCACTTAGTGCTGAAGCCCTATTGCTGCCAGCAGCTCTCCCTGCACAAATGCTGTGAACGTGCGGGGAGAGCTGCCGGCGGAATATCTTCGGCACGAGGCAGTGGGCCGGACGTCCAGTCTGCACTTCCAGCCCTGATATTAGCACCTCAGAAATGCTGGCTGTACTGTACTTCTATCTGAACAACTATCTGGATATCTATTGTTCAGCATACATCATGCAGGACATTATGCCTAGCATGGTTGTCATGAGCTTTTTTTTTCCGCAGACACCCTTGGATTTTCCCACGCAGCTTTGTTACTCTGGTGATGTCAGTCTCCAAACTTAATGAGGGTAGATTTACAAAATGATATTAGCTTCTGCTGACCCCCTGGTGATGTCAGTCTCCAGGGCCCCAGATTAGATTGGTCTGCAGAGCCCCTCCTTGCTAAATACAAGTGACAGCAGACCTCAAACAAAACCAAATTATGGACAAGGGGATGTGGCTGAAGATTTTCACTATAAATGCAGAAACACAAAAATCGCTCCTTCCTCTCTTGATGGGACACGTCCTACTATGTGGAAACTGCTAGGTACAATATGACCTAGATTGGCCACTGTTGGAAACAGAATACTGGGCTTGGATGGGAACCCTTGGTCTGACCCAGTATGGCATATCTTATGTTCTTATTTTCTTATGAGCCTCTGACCCACTACTTCTCGTCTCTCTCTCTCCCTATTCATCAGACATGAAGGACAGGGAGGCTCTGACAACCACTTTTCTTTACCCCTCCCCCTCTCTCTCTCTCTGATCTCTCTCACACACACACACATGCACACACATAGGGTATGTTTACTAAACATTCCTAACGTGCGGGGCCGCTGGTAGTGTGCCTGTGCCATATAAGGAGTGGGCGGTTCAGGCCAAAAAAGGAAAAAAAAAAGACCGTATGTGTGCGCGTCGCGTTAATGTGCGGGGCCCACATTAGCACATGGGAGGGCTAAGTGGGGCGCAGCTGGGCACATATAGGAACAGAGCCGTAGCACAACAGTGAAGACAATAACCAATGGTGCAGGGGCCATGGGTTCAATCCCCCAGTGTGTACAGCCCCAAAAGACTGGCTGAGGCACCACCTTGAATGTGGAAATGTGTGTCAGAGGCAAAATAATGTAGGGGCAGAATAAGGTGGCGCACTGTTCATTTTGGGGCGGCATAAGGCGGCGCACTGTTCATTGTGGGGCTGCATAAGGCGGCACACTGTTCATATTGGGGCAGCATAAGGCGGCGCACTGTTCATTGTGGGGCGGCATAAGGCGGCGCCTTGTTCATTGTGTGCAGCAGGATGCGGCGCACTGTTAATTGTGGGCAGCAGGATGTGGCGCGCTGATGGCCACAAGGTGGCGCGCTGATGCTAAAGCAAAGGAACACAGCCACAGCACAATGGGTTAAGACACTGATCAATGGTGCAGGGACCAGGGGTTCAATCCCTCACAATGCCCATTGAAAAAGGCTAGCTGAGGCAGTATATTTTTATGTTGTGGAGTGCTATAGGAGGCTTTTTAATTCTATATTGTGATAACTACTAGCAAACGCACTCTCACAGCATGTTAACATAAGACGGACCATAAGGCACATGTTACAGTGCACCGTCCGCCAAGGCACCCTAGAATGTCCCCTATAGGGCAGCATGTATGTTGCAACACAGGATAATGTATAGTGCACCCTATATGGATGCCAACCATAAAGTGCCCTATAGGGAGCCCAATAAAGCACCCTCAGAGGCACCTTATGGGTACAGTACGCTGAGGGTGTTATTGCAGGCATCAACATATGTACAGTAAATGTAAAAAATGCTTTGGAAAACCCTATCATAGAAACCCCATTGGGGGTATGAACCCATGACCTCTGGCTGTACAGGGAGTGGCGTAACCATTGGGCTACACCTCTATAGCTGTAAGCAAGCTCCTGCCTGGCTGCAGATAGCCTGCACGTCACATCACAGACAGTCTGCTGGTGTAAACAGGATAGGGTTAGGCCACCCGTACCCATGATGCACTGCACATGCAAATCAGCTGTCCACAGATGCACCCAAGATGGGAACTGCACCCCTAAAGCTACCCGGCCTGGTAGGGGGAGGTGTCCTTGTGCACCCACACAGCACCTCGGCCTGGTAGGGTGTCCTGAGTGGGTGGACAAACGGCAAAGAGTAGCTAAACACCATCACATTGTGCGGTTACTATGCCCACCCTCAGTGTGTGATGATGCGCCCAGGACCAGGTGCACAACACCTTGCATGGCTGAATGCGGCCATGCCAGAGCTCCAAAGCAGCAATAACCTATGAAATAGGTAGGTGCTGCATAAACATCTTGGAGATCGCTGTCTGCCACAGTTAGTGGAACACACCGCCCCTGGTGGATTAAAACAGGGTCTCCCACCAACAGATTCCCCATACTATCTTTCCCTTCTTTTCCCCCCCCCCCCCTCCCCCCTCCGCACTGATGGCAGTAGAGTCGACCATCAACCCCAGTCCTGCTGGGGAAGTAGACACCACCCCCCCCAAAACAGGGCAGTCCAAGCAGCTCCACACACATCCATAACCCA
The DNA here is from genome assembly GCA_033557465.1 of Ichthyophis bannanicus. Classification (NCBI taxonomy): domain Eukaryota; kingdom Metazoa; phylum Chordata; class Amphibia; order Gymnophiona; family Ichthyophiidae; genus Ichthyophis; species Ichthyophis bannanicus. The sequence continues at coordinate 533,104,388 of CM066031.1, read as the reverse complement.
ATATCAGACAGACATTAGGCCTGAATATTCATAGATGCACCCCACCACTATCTGATATTCTCCTGCAGCAAGCCATCAGCCACTGCACCCTGCAAGGCACTCCATCAAGACACATACCATCTGTGCTCAGTCTGCTGGTTGGTCCTGATGGAAATGCATGCACCCACAACTGGGGTGGCAGCACACACAAGCAGATAAGTCAGTGAAAAGGCCCCAACAGAAAACCCATATATATCACATGAGAAAAACACAATACAGCACTATGGGTGTGCCTAACCATGCTGCCATCACTGCACACTCAGGGTGAGAGTGATCCCTCAGCAGCACATACAGAGGTCCCCCTGTCTGTGTAGGTGGTGGCCGGGCACTACCATGTCCCTGCCAGTGCACTATGCCCTGTGCAGCTGCATCCTGGTCAGCCCACCCTGTCTGAGATATACCCATGGTCCCTTGCTACTCATTATGCACATTAGCAGGCCAATACTGGCAACAGTGCTGGCAGTGTGGGCTGTGGAAGGGGCTTGCAGCCAGCACCCACTGTATAGACAGACACACACTTCCACACCTATGCCAGCATGGTGCTACTATTGAGGAGGTAATTAGCCTTGGCCACCAAACCTGTCCTAGGCACGGCAAGGCATGGATATGGTACGCAGTACTGCTGGGGGTCACTCCCCAGGGTGGTAAACACCGTCAGAGGCCAGTCCTGGAGCACGCCCCGCAAACACCTAACAGATTGTTCTGATGGGGTCAACTAGCAGTATGTGCGTAACGTATGGATATCTATCTGCCAGTACTCCTAGCAAACGTCTCAGAGCTGTGTACCGTATACCTCAGGTGTAGGGTGACATTGCTAAGGTATGCAGGTGCTAGTATTGGGAGATGCACGCAGGGTCCACTGTTCTGCCTCTCCAGGAGACATTGGCCAATGGGACCTGTGGGTGTGGGTGTGGGTGTGTCTGCCCCTGTTGGCTGCTGCTTTACGGCAGAGATTCCCAACCCCAGTCCAGGTCTGCATCACACTGTTCGTGTTTTCCTGCTGTCCCTCATGAATATGCATGAGCTACATATACATGCCATGGGGGTGGTGCATAGATATACAGCACAGGCATTTGTATGAGTGGCAGCATGGAACCTGACTGGTGTGTGGCACACCAGGAATGCATTTGGGAGAGTCTGCTCTAGGTACTGCCCCTGTTCATGGTGTCTGTGCTCAGTGGGGTAAAAGATAGACGTATTACCATTGCATATGTCCTCGACACGAAAGGTGTGTCCTTACTATCACTGTGTAGGTGTGGGAAAAATATGTGGCTAAGATTGGCAGAAGTCCCAGCTGGGCTTTGAACCTGTGACCTTCTGTTCTTGCATGTACTGTCTGTGTGCACTGCACCACTGTGTAGCCACAGATTGGCTGGTTTCCCTGGAATGTCCATGACTGTGGATCCGGCAGGGCCTGTCTGTTGCAGTGGACTGTGCCAGCCTGCACATGGCTAGGCCTCTGTCTTCTGTGGCTAGCAGCCACTGCCCCCTGCACCACATGTACTCGTCCGCCAACATGCTGGCATGAGCTTCTCTCAGAAACAGCAGATGACCAGATTGCAATGTGGCAGTACGGGACTGCATTTGGGGATTTGGCTGTAGGTAATGCCCATTGTTGTTGTGTTTTTGCAGTGTTGTGTAAAATATGGGTGTTTTCCCCATGCTTATGTTCCCTGCAATACAGGGGTGTCTGCGCTATCTTTGTTTAGTGGTGGGTAAAATATGGGGGCTGGGCTGGCATGTGCCCCAGCTGGGATTTGAACCTCTGACTCTCTGGTCTTAGAGGTACTGGCTCTGTCCGCTGCACCACACTATGGCCACAGAGACAAAGCAGCCCCTGGAGGTAGTATACCTGGCAGGATGGAGTCACAAACCCTGCTTTACACATTTTACTTTGGGCACATGCACTCTGTCTGGTGACAAACGTGCACATAAACCCCGGAAATGACCACAGACACTGGGGGACAATATATCACCACGCTGGGCAAAAGTGATATTAATGGGCAACCATAGCAAACACTCCCAGGAAAGCTCCAAAAAGGACATTTGTTTTGGATGAGTCTCCGCTCCGTAGACCCTTCCAATATTCATTTATTCTTTCTGGAGCTTTCCTGGGTGTGTTTTCTATATTTGCCCATTACTATAACTGTTCCCCAGCTGCATTACTATTTGTGATATTTTTGTTGTGGTCACTTTCTATTTTTATTTTCACTTTTGTGCAGTGCACATGTATCACACTGCTCACGTTTTGCAGGTTTCCCCGAATTTGCTGTACATTGCTGACGGAAATGGTTTCTCTTCCCTTTAAATGCCCTCTACCGCGAGTGTTTCACTCGCGGTAGTTTGCTTTGGGATTCGGCCCCGATAATGTGCGGGGAGCCTCTCCCCTCCCCTTCCCCGCCCATTAAACCCATCTCTCCGCCCCTCAGGAACCTTCCTCCGCCCTCCGTTAGCCGTTCCACGCCTCTATCGGACATTTGCGGGCCCGTACTTGTGAGGGGCCCGTTATTGTGCCGCGCACCTGTGCGGGGGTGACACGCACGATTGCGGGGCGTTTAAGCGCTCTTAAGTACCGCTTTTAGTGCGCTATTTTGCGGCACGCAAATTAGCGGTTTTTAGTAAACATGCCCCATAGAGTCTTTCATATACTCTATTCTCTTTCACACTTCACACATGCACACACACACACAGATTCATTGATGCACACTGAAACAGCTCTGTAACAACCACTATATAACTCTGTTCTGTACCTATGTAATAAGCCTATTTCTATATAAAACTCTTTTTCCAAGCCACACCAGTTTTGGTTGTCTTATTTGTGCTGCTTACCCTACTGTCTCTGTGAAATGAACCCAGGACCAAACGGAGAGTAGCCGAAAGTAGAGAGCGGCGAAAGATTACATTTTCCAGAAGATTACATTTATGGGGGCCGTCTCAGACTTCACAGCAGATCTCCAGTTGGGTAAGTAATAATTTTGTTTGATACATTAAAGTGGATTTCAGACAGGATGCGACAGGAAAATCAAAAGTCCTTGTGACCATTTGTTTTGTGGGTTAGGCAAGGTGATATTTTTATTGTCAAAAGGCTCTGTAAGAATCCTGGATTTTAATATTACCTACATATAGGGACATTACATAGAGTGGCTTGCAATTTTCTTATTTGTATGTATGGACTTGTTACAGTTTGTTACAAGGCACAGATTTTTCTCTAGTATTTGAGCTGCTAAGAAAAGACAGAGAGATAGCCCAGCTTTAGTTTGGAAGTGGTACACAGGTAAACAGTCTCTCATTGAATACAATATACATTTTTCCTGGTAACACTATTATCTCCTGTCTCTTTGCCTTTTATTTCTCAGTCTCCCGTCAGTAGGTATCTTGGTGAGAGCAGGCTTAAAGTTTGCTGCAATTGATACAGTAACTGACAATTCTGTTAATCTCCTAACACCCTTCTTACTATAATTTCATCCTAAACTTCCACCCTGTTAAAAGGTGGTAAGCACTTTTTATTCAGGTATAATTTTAAGGCGTGGTCTTTATGCCAGTATTCTTTACTGAACACCCATAAATTTATGCCATTCCAACTATAATTCTAAGGGGTATGTTTACTAAACTGCGTTAGTGCGATTCGCGTTAGGAGCCGCGGTAGAGACAGAAGCCCCAAATAAGGACATTGGCGGTACATCATTTCCGAGAATGCGCCGAGAAGGCGCGTTACAAGGCGCCATAAATGAACGAGCGCTACAGGGCACGTTACCATGTGTTAATCTTAAGAAGGCACGCAGGCATACAAGCACAGCAACAGAGCTGTAGCACAATGGTTGCAACACTGACTGATGGTATGGGGTCATGGGTTTGATTCCCCAGTGGGCCTAATGTATAAGGCTGGCTGAGGCAGCACCCTTTACATTTAAGTAGCAATTGGTGAGGCATGTGATGTGTATTTTAATTAGTGCTGCCAGCAAACACACCCTCACGGTGGCATAACCTAAGGTGCCGCATAAGGCACCCCATAACACACTCCATAGGGCACATTATAAAGTGTACTGTCCGCCAAGGCACCCTATAATGTCCCCTTTAGGACACCTTATAAGGATGTGAACAAAGCCCTGGCTGGCTGCAGGACTGCACGTCACCACACAAACTGTCTGCTGTGGTTACCAGGATAGGGGTAACCCACCCGTACCCATGATGCACTGCACATGCAAATCAGCAGTCGAGAGATGGGCACAAGATTGGGTATGCACCCCCACAGCACCTTGTAGGGGGAACAGACCGTGTGTGGCACTACCACAGAGTAGCCACAGACAGTCACATTGTGCGGATACAGTGCCCACCCTGAGGTTGAGGAGGGGCACCCAGCACCAGGTCCACAGCACCTTTCATAGCTGAAATACACCATGCTGCAGGTCCCCATCAGTGTGTGATAGGTAGTTCAGTTAGACACACCTAGGATACATCTGTGTCCTGCTGTATGTCTCGGTCATGTCTAGTCCCTATGGGCGATGCTGCACCCAGAATAGTGCATATCCTGTGTTGGTGCCATCGTTATCTGCTGTAGGTGAAAGGGGGGGGGGTGTATGGACCCATAGGCAGATTATGTACCACCACACAACCCACCCTCTGGGGCTCAGAGTGGGAAACAGGATCACCCACCAATAGATCCACAGTCTACCTCCCTGCATCTGAATACACTGGTTCTGTGCACTGCACCACCTTGTTGTCACAGAGCCAGTACATTCCTTGGTGATACCATGACTGTTCGTCAGACAGGGCCCGTCTGTTGCAGTACACGGCACCCACCTACACAGGGCTAGGCCACGGTCTGCTCTGGGCAGCTGCCACTGCCCCCTCCACCACCAGTATCCCTCAGCCACCATGCTGACATGCCCTTCTGCTGGTGGTGCTGGTGGTGCGCAGTCTCAGGCCATCCAGTGTGCAGGTAGGCGGCTGCCTATGGTGCGGGTTCTGGGGTAGGGGTGCCTGCATAGATGTCCACGCTTCCCCCCAGCACCGCCTGCCAATGTTCCGTGCCCTTGGGGGTAGCTGCTGGGTACTATCCCCTGTGACACTGTGGGAAAGACAGTCATGCCCATGTTGGTCCTTCAGCAGTTGCTGTCTGGCTGCTCTGCTGCTTCTGCATTCGTATGGGCCACCTATATGTTCTATGGTGCTTACTCGGGGGGGAGGAGGGGTTGATGTTTCTCATTGATACCACTATTGCCCAGCTTGGATATGGGTTTTTTTCCAGTTTGTCGGGGTCATTTTCAATGTTTATGTGCCCTTTTGTTCTGTGCACATGTATCACACGTATCACTTTTTTTGGGTTTCCCTACCTGGGCTGTACATTGCTGACACTGAAATGGTTTCTCTCCCCTGTAATGTGTATTTAACGGCAGGTTTTCATTCGCGTTGGAATTGAGCTCTTCAAATCAGCGCGTTAGTGTGAAGGGAACCTCTCCCCGCCCACTCTCCGCCCATTGACCCCTTCTCTCCGTCCTCTCTCCACCTTCTGTGGTGTTTTACCGCGCCGCAGGTCATTACAATCATTAGCGCATCATAACGCGCGTTATGTAACGTTAACGATCGTAAGCATAGCATAACGCATGTTATGCTGCACTTACAATCGTTAACGTTACATAACGCGCGTTATTCATGATTACCGCAGTTTAGTAAACATACCCCTTTGTCTCACTTCTTCATAAAAGTGAGCATTCCTCCTTCCAAGGTTGCACATTTGAGATAGTCACATAAAACCAAATAAAAACATAATAAGCTAGGTCCCTGTACCAACTACAGTCTTTCTGCAGTCTCAAATATGGAAACCTTTGATTTTAACGAACTTAAAAAAATAGTATTGACATACTGTAAGAGAAAAGGTGGTCCCTTTGAAGGGGAATTCCCTGAGGCATCATGGTCTAATATTCAAAGGCAAATGTTAAACCATTATCAAGAATTCAAAAAGAAAACAAATAAAAGAAAATGCCTTTTTATCCAAGGCATGTGCAGGGGGCTCATTAGCATGAAACAGGACAATACTGAACTGACATCTCATTGTACACAATTAACCAAAGACCTTGAGGAGGCACAAATTTGCATTTTAATGCAAATGGCTCAGGTGATACAAGCCACAAATTCCTTAATTTAATTTAATTTTAATTTAATTAGACAGTTTTTATATACCGCACCTTCCATTGATCAGTTGCGGTTTACATGGAACAACAGTAAACAGGCAATGCTGCTTTTACAGATAACAATGTGAAACTACAAAGAAATTCAATTTTACAATTAACAGTTGTAAACTATATACAAAGAACCAGATTTTAACTATGTACAGGTATGTATGTTATCGAAATCGTCGGTTTGGGGTTTTCTCATTTATTCCAGTTCAAAGATGGGATATGTCAGCTGGTGAAGCTATCCTTTTTCTTGTTGAAAAGGTGAGTTCGACAAGGATCCGTAGTATGTTGAGAATAAATGAGTTTTGAGTTTTTTCCTGAACTCCATGATTTGAGGTAAGGATCTTAATTCTGATGGAATGTTGTTCCAAGTTATAGGGGCAGCATGGGAGAATGCTTTCTTGTTGGTTGATTTTTTGGCCTTTATAAATTCCTTTGGTGTTATTAGTTTGTTTAGTTGGTCTCACCTTTGGAGATTATGATTGGGTTCTTTATTAATAAGGTTGTTTAGAGTAAGAGGTGCTGTGTTGTTCAAGACTTTGTAAGTAGTTAAAAGAGTTTTATAATGTATCCGGCATTGAATCGGGAGCCAGTGTAGATTCTCTAAAATAGGTGTTATATGTAAATGTTAGTGAACAATGTTTATAAATGTTAGTGAGCAATTAGAAGCACTTAAACTTGAATTGAGGCACGTTAAGGATGAATTGGCCTCTGAAAGACAAAAGAAATATAAGCTCTGCACTATTTCACCCTCAGCCCCCCTTGCCTATGACACACCCTATAAACAAAAGAATACAGATGTATGTATAGCTGGGCTTAGGAATGGAAAAAATAAAGCTGAATCAGAGGAAGAAAATCCTGATAGTTTATCTCAGCCAGAACAGAGCAATAACCAGGACCTGTGTCAGGAGGATAATTCAGATGACTCAGACCCGACACCCAGTACCGAACTCAGAGCACCAGTTAAAGTGATGCTGCAGGACAATTTTAAAGATAGGGACATGGAAAGGATAGTTGAGAAAACTGGCCCTATGCCTTTTAATGTTAATGACTGCTGCAAATGAGCCACTGATATTCTGATTCACTGGGGTCTAGGGAAATACAGAAGAAAAGAATCTGACTTTGATAGACTTATGCATCTGGCTCTGGGGCCACACTATTATAAAGTTGGCTCTCTCACTCACCCATACCAGTTGGTTAAAAGGGGCATTGAGAAACTATTTCACTGTTCCCCAATGCAAGTATTTAAAATTATTTCACCTCTACCAAATGATACACTGGAAGAGTTTGCATATAGAGCCTGGATTTTAAAAGCAGTTCTTAATGAGCAGGAGTCCTGGCCCAATGCAGAAGATTATGGGGAGAGCACGCATAAGACATTTTTATTAGAACTGCTATCCCCTGAGATTACAAAACACCTTCTGTTATTTTCTGAAGACCCTAAAGCAACCCCTTTTGATACTTTAAAGCTCAGAATTGGGTCTGTTTGGAAGACCCAGCCCTCGCAGGTCATAACAGTATCAGAAGCACGGAAGTGGCAAGCTGAGGGATCCTCCCAATATACAAAAAACACAGACAAAGGATACAGAGGACAGACACCTTGGAGAGGACAGAGCAGAGGTACCTTTAGAAAATCCTCAGGGTACATTCCCTTTCAGGAGCTCAAAGCACAGAGAGATGGATTAGAAAAGGAGAAAATTAAATGAGAACAGGACAAACACATACTGCAAGTAGAAATAGATAAATTAAAACAGGACTTACAAGCAGCTCAGGACAAACACAAGTCTAGTGCATACGGGTGTCCTGACCTCCTGGGTTCAGATATCAAAATGTCTCAGGCCTTCATAGCCCAGCCTGCCTCCGTTCTCTCAGCAGAGGACTTGATTCCAGAGCCTCTGGATGATGAAACAGATACAGGCCCAGAATACAGTTTAAGGCTTGTAACATCCTTGATACTGGACTCTTGTGGACGCCCCAATGTTATCAGCAGAATAGGGGGTCAGGATAAACTAGCTTTGATTGACACAGGGGCTGGAATTAGTTTTACAAACAGAGCTTCTCCCACTGCAGATCAGAAAAATATGGAAATGTATGAAATTCAAGGAATTAATGACACAGCTTTCAAATGTGTGGCTATCCCAGTTAAATTGGGTATCCCTGTGCACAGTGTACAAAACAAGGAAATGTTGGAAACCACTGCCTCCACTATAGTGAACACACCAAAAGAAATAATTGGAATTGAAGTTCTCAACCAGTTAAATTTGGTGGTGGATATGGCTAATCTTAAATTGTGGCAGTATTCAGGAACTTCAAGTGCTTCTAAAACTTTAGTGCATGAAGTCATTCCCATGCAGTTAGCAACTCAGTGCACCAAGGCAGCTCAGCAGTATGGTCTGTGTGTAATTCCCTCAGAGGTGGCTGATATTCCAGTCTGGGCACAAGTGGCCTGTAATCCAAGATATAGTTACCCATCACAATCTTGACGCACTCTTGATCACCGAAACTTGGCTATCAAAAGAAGATAATGTCCTCATTAACCAACTCATTCCACCAAACTTCTCTATACACACAACCCACAGCGAAAACAAGAAGGGAGGAGGATCACTCATTCTCACCAAGTCGGAACTCCTTTTCAATACAACTAACTCCTACAGCTCAAACAATCTGGATATAATCACCATAGTGAACAAGCAATGCTCCATAAACCTGGTTTACAGAGCCCCCTCAAGCTCCCCGGACGACCTTCCACCATTTTAGACCTAGCTGCCAATACCAGCAATCTTAACACTCCAAACTGGATAATGGGAGATCTCAATCTCCCATCACTGCAGCAACATCAGTCCTCTTCACTCCTCAATGCCATTGAAAGTCTTGGTTATCAACAACTAATCATGGAGCCCACACATATCAAAGGAAACATTCTTGACATGGTCTTCGCTCCACAATCTGCTTCTACACAAAACAGCAACATTATAAAATCTATCACTGATGTACCCTGGTCAGACCACAAACTCATAAACCTACAAATTCCCTTGGGCAACACTCCTTCCTTAAACAACAGAAATCTTGACAACACACCAAGAGCCCCAACAAGAGGCTTTCGGCCCTTCAACAAGGAATTTATACTGACAAATACCCAACCACTCCTCAACAACACAACACTCAACCTTGACGAGGCAATTGAAGCCTGGAACAACAGCCTCAATGCCATTGCTCATCTACCACACAAAAAGAGCATATCAAGTAAAAGAACCTCTGCTCCATGGTTCTCTCCTGATCTGCGGTCTTCTCTTATGCACTTAAGAAGACTAGAAAAACGCTGGCGCCGATCACTGGCCAGTGATGGCCAAACAGCTTACAATCTCTATTTAGCAACTCACCGCGAAGCAATCACAACCAAGAAGAAGCAATATCACATGGATACACTCAAAAGATCATTGAATAAACCTCGTGATCTTTTCAACTTAGTAAAATCACTATCAAAAGAACCATCATCAGAACAAAAGGAGGATATTCACCCTCAAGAATTTGCTGATTACTTGCAATCTAAACTTCTACAGACAGATGAACTACTGAGAACAGATGTACAAGAAACAACCTGCCAAAACTCCTTGTCCGCACTTACCACACCATCAGCCAAACACATTGAAGACACAATCACCTCACTCAATACCACCACCGCTCAAACCGATCCTTGCCCAGCCTTTTGGATAAAGGACCTTCGAAGTACATTTAGCCCGTTCATTGCAAGAATCATGAACCTTTCATTTACAACCGGCTCCTTCCCATCTGCTCTAAAGCTCACATCCATTAGACCACTGCTAAAAAACCCCAAACTAGACCCAAAAAGGGTTGACTCCTACAGGCCTATTGCTAGCATTCCCCTCCTAGCAAAAATTTTTGAAAAAGAGGTGCAACGTCAAATTCAAGACCACATAGATTCTGCAGCCCCTCTAGACTACTTTCAACATGGCTTCAGAGAATATCATGGCGTTGAAACACTCATCACCACCCTCTTCAATAATATACTCACCAGCATAGACAACATCCGACAAGGTGTTGTGCTAATCTTCTTGGATATAGCAGCAGCGTTTGATTCGGTAAATCATGAGATACTCATTGCACGACTAAAGGAAAAAGGCATTGGTAGTTCAGAACTGGAATGGTGTAAATCTTACCTTGACACCAGAATGCAATATGTAAAATCTGAAACAGGAGAATCAAATCTCTTCCATCAAAAACAAGGCGTTCCACAAGGTTCATCTCTTTCATATCTCATGTTTAACATATACATGAAGCCTTTCTGCAATATCATCAGATCATTCAATGTCAAATGTATGATATACGCAGATGATATCCTCCTTTACATGCCATTTTCCACAATGCAAATGGATTTACTGCCCATAATAAATTGCTTCGATGCAGTCTCAGAGTGGCTTCTCTCACAGAACCTCTGCATCCAGCACAAGAAAACTGAGGTTCTCTTTGTTACAAGAGACCCCAACTTCATTCCACCATCACATATAAGTGTTAAGGGAGCTGATCTATCCACCAAAGAAACAATAAGATACCTCGGAGTCACGCTGGACCACCGTCTCGATATGAAATCACACGTAAACAATATTGTAAAAGCTGTATACTTCAAGATACGCACACTCAGGCATTTACGCCCCTTACTGGACCCAGAGGATTTCAGAACCATCTTCCAAGCACTCATCTTGCCGCATTTCGATTTCGCCAATTCAATCCTACAAGGTCTCCCACAATCCACCCTAAGTTCTCTACAACTTGCCATGAATACTGCTGCAAGGGTTCTACAAGGAGCGTCCAGGAGTGATCATGTGACACCAATCCTCAAGCAGCTTCACTGGCTCCCGATACAAGGCAGGCTCATATTCAAAACATTGATTCTCACATACAAGGCCATCCATGGTTTGTCAGCCAACTCTCTGACTGATCTCACACAAACTGTACCACCAACCAGATCCAGAAGACAAACAGCCCTAAACACTCTAATAATACCAAAGGCCATAACAACATGCAGCCGATCAACAGCGAACAGAGCCTTCATGTTTTGCGCCCCAAAATACTGGAACTCCCTACCACCTGACATACGTGCCATAACCGACCTAGCCCGATTCAGAAAGGCACTCAAATATAACCTATTTATCAAATGCTACCCTACATAAAGTGCAATTTATCAAATGCTACCCTACATAAAGTGCAATAGATTAGCCTCACCACAAACCTAACCACAATCTCCTCCTGACCCTAGCACTACTGCTAATTTATGTAAATAGTTCTTTCATTTTATTGAATTAACAGATTATATATTCTATGTATATAGTTCTCCCATGTTATCCAAGTTTATAGTCCTGTTATATGTAATACCGAACAGCCTGTTCTGGTCTTTGTGTTCTCTGTAAACCGCGCTGATTATAAATAGTGCAGTATATAAAAAATTGAAATAAATAAATAAATAAATAAATAAGACAAGTTAGATTGAGGGAAAATGCACACAGAAATACTGTTGGAAGGCGAGGATCCTCCACCACAGAAACAATACCCAGTACCTCATCAGGCTATAGAACCAGTGACTAAAATTGTGAAGATACTGGAGGAGAGGGGTCTGATTAGATCTATTTCTTCCACATGCAATTCACCAGCCTGGCCGATAGTTAAACCGGGGGGTTCCTTCAGGTTCACTATGGACTTCTGTGCCCTGAATCAAGTTTCAAAATCTGTAGTGCCCGTGGTAGCCTCATACCCTGAAATGATCTCTAAACTGAACCCCAAATGTAAATTTTTCTCTGTTTTAGACATATTCAATGGGTTTTTGAGTCTGCCCCTGGCCCTTGAATGCCAGTACAAAACAGCCTTTCAGTGGCTGAATAAACAATATGCATGGACTGTGCTTCCACAGGGCTATAAGGATTCCCCCTCAATATTTCATAAATACATGCAGGAAACCCTGTCACTATTGTCTTGCAGAGATAATATAATTCAGTATGTAGATGACATTCTGATTCAGTCTGAGAATAAAGCTGTACACTGGAATCATGTAAGAGAAGTTTTAAAAGCCCTCTTACAAGCTGGTCTTAAAGTTAATCCTGCCAAGGCTCAACTGTGCAAATCACAGGTTTCCTTTTTAGGTGTTACAATTGGCCAGGATGGTAAATCTGTAGATTCTCAGAGGATAGAGCTGATACAGAAATTTCCACTTCCTACAGATCAGAAATCACTCCAGTCATTTCTAGGGCTCACCGGATTCTGTCGTGACTTCATGCACAATTATGCTGAAGTGGCAGCTCCACTTTACTCCCTGCTAAAAAGTAAAAGTTATGTTTGGGAGGAAGAACATACAGAAGCTGTAACTAAATTAAAGCACATTCTGACTTCTGCTCCTTTTCTTGCACACCCAGATCACACACAAAATTTTTTCCTGTACCCTGTAGTTGGAGAGAACAGTATAGGTGCAGCTCTAACACAACGCCTAGGAGGAGTAGATCGCTCTATTGCCTTCTGTTCCAGAGTTCTCACTTCTCCTGAACTCAAAATGGGAAACTGTGAAAAACATGTACTGGCTTCCTATGCTGCTATGCAGAAATTTACATACATCATTGGTGCTCAAACCACATACATATGCAGCCATCACACCCCCTCAAATTCATTGTAGAGGGAAAGTTAGCATGTAGCAAGATTAGGACTGAGAGAATAGTCCAGTGGACTCTCATGTTGCAAGCACAGAATGTAAAGTTTGAATTGTTGAAAGAACCTAACGTGCAAGTGGCTGGAATTTTGCTGGAGGGGCAACCTCATGACTGTCAGTCCTCACCCAGTACCCCCAATCACATGATCTTTAGGGAACTGGGACTAGACAAAATTTCACCTTTTCTTCCTACCGTATATATTGATGGTAGTAGCCAATGTGAAGGAGGCAGGCGACTAGCAGGTTTTGCAATTGTACAATTGGACCCAAATAACCAAGTGGTACTGCAGAGACAGTATTCCTGTGGGTCAGCGTCAGCACAGTACTGTGAGCTGGCTGCTTTTGTAGCTTGTATGCAACAATATCAGGATTCACACCCAGAGATACAAATCATTTTAGATTCTGATTATGTCTTTAAAAGTGCCATTGCCCTGTTACCCTGGTGGCTGGCAAATAAATTTAAATCTACAGATGGGTCTACAGTGAAAAATTCATCACTGTGGACTATGGCACAAGAACTGAGTGAGAAGTTTCAGAGAGTACAGTTAGTTAAAGTAAAGGCACATAGGAAGAAAGGCCCTTTAGTGAAAGGAAACACATTAGCAGACTCACTAGCCAAGGAAGCATGCCATGTAGGTCTCATATGGCCCTGATATGAGCAGACATGCATGGTTGCTATTGCTACACGTTCCACAGATTATGATCAGACAATACCACCAGATTACTTCGTAGCACTGCAGACAAAGGACCCTGAGCTTTCCAATTTGAGGAAGCTTGTGCAGGACGCCCCTGATAAGCTATATCAGCACACACCCTTTCTCACACTCGCTATAGAGAAAGACATTCTATGTGCAAAAAGAGAGGAAGGCTTGGTTATAGCTATCCCTAGAGCTCGAGGTAAAGAGTGGATGCATTGGGTTCATGGTGCAGGACCTATGGGACACCCTAAAGCAGAAGAAATGCAGACTATCCTCAATAGGTTGGTATGGTGGCCAGAAATGAAACATGATATACAGGATCATGTTTCCTCCTGTGTAATCTGTGCTTCATTTAGGAGGCAACCTAAAAAGAGAAGGGGACAGTTAATGAGAGCACCTCCTTGTGGCCCATTTGAGAGATTGCAAATAGATCATGTGAGCCCTCTTCCGTTAACAGCTAGGAAAAATAAATTTTTGCTCACTGTTGTTGATTCCTTTTCTCATTGGGTAGAAGCATTCCCTGTCCCAAATCAAACTGCTCGAACCACTGCAGAAATCCTAACTATGCAATTTTTTTACACGCTGGGGCATTCCCAAGACTATTGATTCTGATAATGGTCCTGCATTTGTTTCTCAGCTCATCAAGGAATTGTTTGATTTTCTAGGCATAGAACAACTACTCCACATTCCGTACCATCCACAGGCAGCAGGGCAGGTAGAAAGAATGAATCAAACAATTAAGGCCCACCTCAGCCCTATGCTTAATCTGACCGGGAAAAATTGGGATCTGGTGCTCCCTTTAGTCCTTATGCGTATCAGAGCTAATGTCTTTAAATTCACAGGTTTTGCACTCTATGAAGCCTTAATGGGAAGGCCAATGCAACGGTGGGAAAATATGCTGCATCCTTTTCTTCCAGAGGACCAGACCGTAATTCTCACCAATGAGTGGATGAAATCCCTGCAAGAACATCTAAAAGAAATTCAGACCACTGTGCTAGCTAACACAGAAAAAGCTAGAGATTATTTGCAGGAGGTACATGCAAAAGGTTCTGATTTAAGGCCCCTCAAGGTTGGGAGTAAAGTGATGATTCTGAGACCTAGACCAAACCTCCCCTTTGGAACTGCAAAGTGGGAAGGACCGTACTTAGTTACTGATACCTTAGGCCCAAGCCTATACCAAATCCTAATGCCCACAACCAGCCGTATTGGAAACACATCACCCAGTTGAAACCATATGGGTAATACGTGTTTTATCAGTCTTTGTTTTCAGATACCACCTGAAGACAGCACGGACAGCTGCTTTCTGAAGAAAGCACGGACAACTGCTTTCTAAACAAAAGTCGCTTGAGGATGGTAACTATTTACTTCTGCTGTATAGTTGATGTGTCCTATATAATGGACATGTGTCTAATAGTTATGTAAATAAGTAGTAAACATTATTTCTGTTGTTGCATAGTATAAGTGGGGAGCACTAGTTTACTCCCTAGTAGAATGAAACAAGTTAGCTTTTATTATGTCTCGGTTTCCTGTTGTTCTTGTATCTGCTTTCTTCTACCCAAATCTCATTACAGGAACTATCATTCGAATATGCACTATTGGCTGGGCTAACTCCACAGGTGGGGTATATCGCTATGAAGAAATACACCCACCTTTCCCGGAAGGAAAGGATCTGGTCATCCTGAGTTTCAGTTCCGTACAGGACAAGCCAGTGTTCTACTCATTAAACATCACTCAAGTACAGTGGGCGTCACCAGTTTCCACTTCTCTAGAAAGGACCCAAGAATTGAGGGCACCTCCAGAACATTACTTTCTAGGTCTTCCTGCCTTGATGTTGTACAATATTTCCTGTCAGGACAAAGAATGTTTCTTTTTCAGTTGTTCCCAGAATGCATGACACCCGCCTTCCTAAGACAGTTCAAACAATACCTGGTGCAGTCATACACCACTGGTCTCCATCACCATTAACGGGACAACGTATTAAACACCGCTAGTTACCAGTGACTTTAATGACATTCCAGACTTTATCTCATATGCTGTGCATCCATTACCACTTGGCATGGGAGAAGAGACACTACATAAACTGCTCAACTTTACAGAACTCCATGCCTATATTGATCACCTTAAAACAACATCCACTGAAGTGAATCACACCATCACTTATGAGAATGGACACACTTGTTACAAGATGCTCATGTGTCTGTGTGGGAATTGTTATTTGGTTACTCACCTACTGCTGATCATGTCTTTAATGTTTTTATTCACCCTATTATTATTTTAACTGCTGTACAAATATTGCTATGCATTATCATAATTTTCCTGTATTGTAAAATGAAACAAATGTACATCTCCTTGCAGCGCATGTCCTATAGAACATCAACAATATTTTAAGGTAGTTACACTGAATTTCTCCAGCATGTACCCCTACATCCAGACTAATTTGGCCTGCCAATTTGGCTAATTTGGCATTTCCTATTACATTGAATACCAGAGTCAGCTGCAGTCTAGTATTGCTTCCTATCCTCATTCATAGCATCCTGGTACCTTTCGGCTTTAACCTCCTCAGAAATTCCTGCAGCCCTTATGCACTGTTCACTCTCTCTAAGACGGGCACTGAGGTAGCATATTGGGTTCCACCCCCACCCCCCAGTAGTGGCTGCCCTACCTAAGACACGAGGTTTGGACTCATAAGGGGATTTGCTTATCTCTAGAACACTAGAGACAGTACTGTGCAGGACAGGGGACCTTCTGGACATAGCAAGGTATTAAATACAGGAGGTATTAGACAAGCTGCCTACTATCATGTAATTGCAGCTGGGACAGGTACCACAGGTTTTCTTCCACCATTACCAGGCACAAATAATAAATAAAAATAAAAAAGGTGTGGGGGATGTCAGTATACATCAGCAGGACATTATGCCTAGCATAGGTGTCATGGCTTTTTCCCAGACCTTGGATTTCAAGCAGCTTTGTTACTCTGGTGATGTCAGTCTCCAAACTTAATGAGGGTAGTTTACAAGATGAGATTAGCTCTGACCCCCTGGTGATGTCAGTCTCCGGGCCTGATGAGATTGGTCTGCAGCCCCTCCTTGCTAAATCAAGTGATAGCAGACCTCAAACAAACCAAATTATGACAAGGGGAGGTGCTGAAGATTTTCACTATAAATACAGAAACACAAAAATAGCTCGCTCTCTCTGTTGATGGGACACTTCCTACTATGAGGCTCTGACCCCTACATCTCTCTCTCTCTCCCTATTCATCAGACATGAAGGACAGGAGGCTCTGACAACCACTTCTCTTTACCCCTCCCCCCCTCTGTCTCTCTGATCTCTCTCACACACACATGCACACACATAGTCTTTCATATACTCTATTCTCTCTCACACTTCACACATGCACACACACACACACACACACAGATTCATTGATGCACACTGAAGCAGCTCTGTAACAACCACTATATAACTCTGTTCTGTACCTATATAATAAGCCTATTTCTATATAAAACTCTTTTTCCAAGCCACACCAATTTTGGTTGTCTTATTTGTGCTGCTTACCCTACTGTCTCTGTGAAATGAACCCAGGACCAAACGGAGAGTAGAGCTCAGAAGATTACATCTATCTCTTCTTTTAGGCCAATTATTTCAATCTTTGAGAATCCCATGATCTTTATCATTGTGATTGTGCTGCCTTAAAACTATAGGTTGCTTCTAGAGGGAAGATATTAGTCAGGCCTCTCAGATGCTTCCTTGGCATCATTGGGATGAATCTTCCAGGGCTAGTTGAGGTTAATGCCAGCCCTTCTCATCTTTGTAGACGTTACTGACTGGATTTCCTCAAAGAGCTGGAGCCAATCATTCATGGTGTATATGGCACAACCAACAGGGTACAGACATCATCTACCTACTCTGATTCCTGTTCCTTAGAGGCAGCTGTGGGATTCACTGGTGCAGGTTCTGCCTGTTCTTTGCAAACCTATTGGAACTTGAAAAGATATAGAGATGAGTAAGTTGAGTTACTGAAGAACAAGTATCTCTAGTATGACTGTTGCTTTCATCTGAAATGTAAAATTTTTCTACAGCAAAATCTCTACTCTACACCTTCCCTGCACCATCAAGTCTCTAACTCTCAATTCCTACAAAAAGATTCCCATGTTTAGTAGGTCCTAACTCTAGCTTGAAGCTCTCCATCTACTAGGCCAGTAATTTCCTACAAGCTCAGTAAACAGGTTGGGTTCTTTAAGATCTGTCATGGAATGCTAGTAGACTCTTACCTGAGTTCTAATTTGTGTTCTTATAATGTAGGCAATTTAGCAGCTCATCCTAATTTATGATACCCTATCCATGGAAATTGGGAAGATAACAGTATCCCAACCAAATGTTTCTGAAATGTGTTGCTGCAGTCTGTGATAAGGAAGCTTATCATAGCTCAGGAAGGAGCTATAGAAAAGGTGAAGTGACTCTGAACAAGCAACCTGTCAGTTCTGGTAGAAATAAGAAAACAGAATTTTCCCATAAAAGACTACCAGTCCCAGAATGCACCAGGTTTCCAACAGCCATTAGAGGAGCTGAAATGGGAAAATGTGTGTTCAATCAGGAGGGCTATGAGGTAATCCCTAAGCACTCATCTCAAAGGCCAGGGCCTGATTCAGCACAGCTGCGCTGTGTTAGGGAGGAGCACTCATCTAAGCAGAATAAGAGTAGAGTTTATTCTACAGATGACCATCTTCATGATCACCTTGGATATCCAGAGAATTGTCCTCAGTATCCTGAGAATCAGCTTGAGTTTGATCATCAGTTTCATCTGAAGGATCATCAGAAGCAGAAGCCAAACCGGACGGACAGAGAGGGAAAGAAACCCTTTGGAAGAAGGAAGAGAAAAGCCTTTGAGAGGTCTAGAAGAGTCCAAAGCAGTACGTATACTGGGAGGTATTCCAAGGGCCAGCATACACCATTGGACTGGGGAAAGCCAGAGGAATGGTGCTGCAGAGCTAGGAATCACCAGAGGCTACCTGTGAGGGAGACGGCTGCACGTGGAAGGGACCCTAAGACCTGTGCCAGAAGGTATGTGAAGAGAGATCCAGTGTCCAGCGATCTGGATTGGAAGGCTGGACATAAGAACTGGACTACATACTGGCCAGGCTATATAGAGAGGAACTCTAGCAGCAATGGAAGCTCAGGTATGAACACTGATCTATGTCCTAACTATAACCTTGAAAGACAGCAGGGAAACAAGTATTCTCCTGAAAATGTTCCATTGAGAAATTCATCTGTGCCAATCCATGATATTGAACCCATGCTTGTTGAACAAGGGGGAATAATAGCAGATGAGGATCCTGTTTATATGGACTGCTCTCTATCCAAACTCCGTTGGTAACTTTCTGTTATAAAGTACAGCAACCATCACAAAGAAATAAAAATTTGTTCTTTAATCTACTCAGAAAAGCTCCTGAAGCAGGATTTGACCCACACAATAGAAAGCAAGCCAGCTAAGGGGTTTCAGCTGGTAACTGCTAGCAATCGAGCCTCACCTAATTGCTTGTGAGCTAGGAGAGAATCACTTCTGTATCTATGTGGGAAGTAATCAGAAGTTAACCTGAAAAGAACAGTTTGTTTCTTGCTTTGTGGCTTTTCATTTGTTGTTTTCCTGATTTTGACTTTGTTTTTCCAAGTTAACACTGAAAGCAAGTAACCTAATTTATGTGCTACCAAGCATATCTGTGTTGGGAGAAATAACCCCATAAATAAATATCTTATTGGCTTTACCCAAGAGCACAACTAAATTATTGTCAGCAGCTGTGTCTGGTGTGAATGAACTACATTGCCCACAATACCTTGTAAATCATATAGATATATGCACTTGCCAAGACTGTGAAGATTCTCATCCAGGCAGCCGTCTGACAAGTCACATAATGTGAATTGACATAGCTGCCTTTATACCATCTTGTATTATTCACAGATCTGTGCATACTTTTTCTGGATGCCTGTTTATATTCTAATAGCAATGTTTCATGGGTGCCATTGTCATAGTTCTGAGGCTGCCGATGTTATTTATTTATTTATTTAACTTTCTTATATACCGCGCTCTTCTGTATCAGTGCGGTTTACAACAAAACACAACTGTCCAGCACTGAAAGGTCTACACTGGATTTACAATATAACGTGGGTATATGTACAGGTAATAACAGGGTAACTATATACAAATGTATACAGGTAATTTACAGCATACGTTTGGAAATGACTTAGGGGTATGTTTACTAAACTGCGGTAATCGTGAATAACGCGCGTAACGTACACTTAACGATCGTTCGCACATCATAACGCGTGTTCTGACGTGCGAACGATCGTTAAGTTACGTTACACGCGTTAACCGCAGTTAACGATCGTAAACCCCGCGGCGCGTTAAAACGGCGCAGAAGGTGGAGAGTGGGCGGAGAGAAGGGGTCAATGGGCAGAGAGTAGGCGGGGAGAGGCTCCCCTCACACTAACGCGCTGAATTTCAGAGCTCAATTCCAACGCGAATGAAAACCAGTCGTTAAAGGCATATTAAAGGGATGAGAAACCATTTCCGTCAGCAATGTACAGCAAAACCGGGTAACCTACAAAAAGTGAGCAGTGTGATACATGTGCACAGAACAAAATTTCAAATAAAACTTTAAAATGACCACAAGAAAAATTGTAAAAATTATAATTCAGCTGGACAACAGTGATAGCAATGTGTAACAATAAAAAACACTCCCAGGAAAGCTCCAAGAAAAAGAAATGATGTTTGGAAGGGTCTACGCTCCGTAGACCCTTTCAAAAATCATTTCATTTTATTGGAGCTTTCCTGGGAGTGTTCTTTAATGTTGCCCAATGATATCATTGTTGCTAAGCTTGGTTATGGGTGTTTGCCCCTTTTTTCAAGGCCTTTTTTGAGGTTTATTTGCACTTTTGTCTCCATACAAGGTAAATGAGTCCACAGTAAAATTGTGCAGAGCAGGGTTTCTGACTCGTCAGGCCAGTTTTCCTACCTCCAAGGACTGCACTGTCTCTGTGGCTACAGTGTGGTGCAACAGACACAGCCAGTGCCTGTAAGACCAGAGGGTCACAGGTTCAAATCCCAGCTGGGGCTCCTGCCAACCCAGTCCACATAGTTTTACCCACCACTAAACAGTGATAGTAAAGACACTCCTTTATTGCAGAGAACATACGCATGGTTAATACGCCTATATTTTACCACACCAAACACAGACACCATAAACAGGCGCATTACCTAGAGCAGAGTCTCGCAAATGCAGTCCTGGAGGGCCCCACACCATTCAGGTTCCATGCTGCCTCTAATAAAGATGCCTGTGCTGCATATCTATGCACCACCCCCATGGTATGCAGATGTAGGCCATGCATATTTATGAGGGACAGCATGAAAACCCGAACAGTGTTTGGAACACCAGGACTGGAGTTGGGAAACTCTGCCGTAAAGCAGCAGCCAACAGGGCCAGACACACCCACACAAACACCCACAGGCCCCATTAGCCAATGCCTCCTGGAGAGGCAGGACATTGGGCCCTGCCTGTATCTCACAATACTAGCAGTTGCATACCTTAGGAATGCCACCCTACACCTGGGTATATGGTACAGAGCTATCAAACGTTTCCTATGATAACTGGCAGATATCAATTCCTACGTTAAGCACATTTTGCTCATTGAGCTCCACCATAACAATCATTCTGATGTCTGCGGTGTGTGCTGCAGGTCTGGTCTCTGACAGTGTTTATCACCCTGGGGAGTGACCCCCAACAGTATTGCGTACCATATCCATGCCTGTACTGTGCCCAGGACTGGTGTGGTGGGTATGGCTGCTGAACACCTCTATAGTAGAACAATGCTGGCATAGGTGTGGGGGTGGCTTTCTGTCTATCCAGTGTGTGGTGGCTGCAAACACCTTCCACAGCCCACACTGCCAGCAATGTTGCCAGTATTGGGCTGCCAATGTGCATAATGAGGAGCAAGGTACCATGGGTATAGGCCGGACAGGGTGGCCTGGCCAGGGTGCATCTGCACAGGGCATAGGGCACTCACTGGGACATTTTAGTGCCCGGCCACCACCTACACAGACAGGGTGACCTCAGTATGTCCTGCTGAGAGATCACTCTCACCCTGACTGTGCAGTGACCACAGCATGGCTAGGCACCCCCATAGTGCTATATACTATTTCTTTTATATGCTAGATATGGGTTTCCTTTTGGGGCCCAGTCACTGATTTATCTGCTTGCTGTGTATGCTGATATCACAGTTCTGGGTGCATGCACCTCCACTGGGCACATGCACTATTGACTAACTAGCAGACTGTTTGCAGCTGGTATGTGTCTTGATGGAGTAGCTTGCAGGGTGCAGTGGTTGATGGCTTGCAGCAGGAGAATATCAGATAGTGGTGGGGTGCAGCTTACCATATCCAGGCCTAATGTCTGTCTGCTATTGTGTCATGGATGTGTACAGAGCTGCATTGACTGCCCTGTGGGGTGTCTGTTCCTCAGCAGGACTGGGGTTGATGTTCCCCTCTACTGCCACCTTTGCAGGGAGGTGGAATGTGGATCTATTGTTGGGGGACCCTGTTTGCCACTCTCGGCCCTGGGGGAGGGGGGGTGGTACATGGGCCACCTAGGGGTCCATGGGGGCTACACTTGACTGAAACAGACAGAGATATCCAAGGTGTTGCTGCAGAAACTACCTATCTCACATATTACCACTGCTTTGGACCTGTGCCATGGTCTCTTTCAGCTATGGATGGTGCTGTGGACCTGGTGCTGGGCGCCTCACCACACCCTCAGGGTGAGCACAGTACCCGCACAATGTGACGGTGTGTAGCTACTCTGTGCCAGTACAACACACGGTCAGTACCCCCTACCAGGCCGAGGTGCTGTGGGGGTGCACATGGTCACTTCCCCCTACCAGGCTGAGGTGCTGTAGGGGTGCATTCCCCATGGTGTGTATCTGTGGACAGCTGATTTGCATGTGCAGTGCATCATGGGTGTGACTGGCACAATCCAACCCTGGGAAAATCCAGCACCTGCTCACAGGCTCTAATAAACCATAGGCCATCACACGTACATCTGTTAGCATAATGCATAGGTGCAAGACACCCTAAAGAGTCTGTAATATAAGGTGGCCACACTGGTAAAAACACACATACCCACGCATGATTGTACGCACGCACCAACGCAGGCAGCTACCCACGGGGCTACGCCCGTACCAACGCACGCAGCCTCGCACGCACCAATATACGTGGCTAGGCACACTGCGAGGGTGTGTTTCTGACACCACTACTCAACGTAAAGAAAAACATGCCTCCTCATTCCCTATGTAATGTACAGGGTGATGCCTGGGCCAGCCTTCTGCGTTAGGCAGACTGGGGACTTGAACCCATGCTGCCTGTAACAGCGGTCAGTGCAGTAACCATTGTGCTACAGCTCTGCTTCAATGATGTGTGTCCGTACGCCTTCTTACTATTAATGTGCGGTAACGCGCCACGGCGCCCTGTAACGCTCGTTAGTTTTTGGAACGCGCGTTAGTGGTAACGATGTACCGCCCATGTCCTTATTTGGGGTTTCTGTCACTACTGCGGCTCCTAACGCGAATTGCACTAACGCAGTTTAGTAAACATACCCCTTAATGTGTCCTATTGGCTCAACTGCGTATTGGCTGATAATAGGGTGAAAAGAGTTACTATTTGTCGGGAGGATCCGTGTTCGGCATGCTTGGTTTCAATCTTACATGGTTGTCACTCATGGGTTGTTTATGTGGGTCACTGGGCGTGGCTTGCTGTGGGGAGTGGCTCTGGTCAGTATAATACTGTAGGAAGAGATGATGTTTAAGTGCCTTCCTAAATTGGGAGATGACCTTGATAGCCCTGATAGTAGGGGGAAGGGCGTTCCAGAAGGTAGGTGCATAGATATTAGATGCTATTTGTTTCCCCATGTGCATTTTTATACCAGGGATTTTCTTATGGATCATCTCCTGAAAAGCACACTATATTTTTCTAGGATCAGCTATAGAACATGGTTATTTTCTTTTAGCATCAAGTAGAACATTCATTAGCATGGTTCTGCCTCTGTCAATAGAGGGTGTCATCCAGCCGCCATCTTTTCTTCCTTCTCCACAGCATCCTGTACTATCAGGAGACATGTGTTTTTGGAAGCCAATGGCTCTTTTATCTCCTCTCCTTTGTTTTTTCCCATCCCTTCAATCTCCTGCTGTACTGTTCTACATTCCTGGTGTCTAAAGTGGCAGTCCTGGGATATATTGGGTCTCTCCTCAACCCTTGGTCCAAGGCTGGATCCAGAGTTGGATGAAGGTGTTTGCCTTACACCCCCACACAACTGTCAGAATCTATTGTTTAGCTTTGAATGCCTTTCTCTTTGCTGCCCCTCCCCCCCCCCAAATCATTCACTCTAGGTGACAGCCTAGTTTACCTAATAGTTGGGTTGGCCCAGCCTTGTCCAGACAACCTTGACTCCTTTTCTACCCCACTACTGTCTGCTCCTTTTTCACTTCTATTAGTACTATAGTAAGCCTCCTTCCTGTAGCCTAAGCTCTTTCTCTTTCCTATTTCATTGGAAATCGTTTCTATTTCTCAGTTTATGTACTGTAAACTGTCTTGATGTTGTTGTAAAAGACAGTATATCAAATAATAATAAACATAAACTTAAACATAGCTTCTATTCTCCATCTGACATTACCATATTTCTCCCTCTCCTCCCAACTAGATCTACCTATATTTTCTGTTTTTATATGCCTTCCATATCAACAAATATACACAATCTTAAAAAGGATATAGCATTAGTAGAAAAGGTGCAGAGAAGACCCACCAAAATGGTAAAGGGGATGGAAATATACCCCTATGAGGAGAGGCTAAAAAGGTTAGGGCTCTTCAATCTGGAAAAGAGACAGCTGAGGGGAGATATGACAGAGGTCTATAAATTAATGAATGGAGTGGAACAAGTAAACATAGATTGATTGTTTATGCCATCAAAATATAGAAAGACTAGGGGACATGCAATGAAACTACAGTGTAGCCTATTTAAGACTAATAAGAGAAAATATTTTTTTCACTCAATGTGTAATCAAACTCTGGAATTCGTTACCAGAGGATGTAGTAAAAGCTGTTAGTGTAGCTGTGTAGTAACTGTGTTTAAAAAAGGTATGGACAAGTTGCTGAAGTAAAAGTCCATAAATCGTTATTAAAGGGGACCCAGGAAATTAATTGCTTGCCCCAATACAAATATTGTGGAACCTGTGTCTTCTGGGGAAACTGCTAGGTACTTGTGACCTAGATTGGCCACCGTTGAAAACAGGATCGTAGCTTGATGGACCTTGGCCTGACTCAGTATGGCATATCTTATGTTCTTATGTAATTGCTCAGCTCCTTCTATTCTCTCTTCAATATATATCTCACTCTACACTTTCAGGCCACTTACTACCAAAGAATTATGATGGAGAGAAACATATGTTCACCCAATCACTCACCCTTTCATCCCTAGACCTGTAACAATGGACAAGGGAAAGATAATATACAGAGTGCAAGATTTATTTATTTATTTATTTAGCTGGATTTATATCCTGCTTTTCACTGGGTCAAGGCGGTTGGGGGATACATTTAACATGAGGGGATATGGGACACATACACTAATACTTACAGGGAACATGGGCAATGGAGGGTTAAGTGGCTTGCCCAAGACCACAAGGAGTACCTGTGGGACTGGAAACCCCAGTCCTTCTGGCCCAAGGTTGCTGTCCTCTAGTGGGATTTGAACCATTGATCTTCTGGCCTGTGGTACCTTGCCCCAACCACTAGGCCACTCCTCCCTCCTCCTTCTCCCAAGATATAACATAAACCACAAAGAAATCTATTTTTCTTCTCCCTGACATTTCTGCTCTCTTTTAACTTCTTCTCTTTGAATCCAATTGCTTTTCTACTTCTTTCAGAGATTTCAAGTCCCATTGTCCAGAATTTCTTTTAAGTAGTTTTCAAACAAAGAGATAGAGCTATGAGGAAAAGAGGGCAAGAGCATAATGAAGAGACTAAATGCCAGAATATTCCAGAAATAGTATTTATTTGTGACAATTTGAAGGTACTGAAACAAATCTCAACAATATAAATAGTAGCAAAAACCTCGACCAGATAGAATACACCCCAGATTCTTGAAGAACTCAATAATGAAAATTGCAGATATACTTTTAGTAATCTGCAACCTATCTTTAAAACTGTCTATGGTACCTGAAGACTGGAAGGTGACCAATGTAACACCAATTTTTAAAAGGGTTCAAGGGATGATCTAGGAAACTACAGACCAGTAAGTCTGACATCAGTGCCATGGAAAATGGTAGAAAATATTATAAAGTTACTAACACCTAAATAAATACGGCTCAATAAGACAAAGTCAACATGGATTTAGCTAAGGGAAGTCTTGTCTCTCTAATCTGCGAGATTTTTTTTGAAGGCATGAGTAAACATGGATAAAAGTGAAACAGTTCTCCATGTTGATGTGGAGGCACATGCTGGTTCCCGCATGTCCAACTGCATTGGCCGTGCAAATACCGGACATGCAGAAGATGGACCTGATTTTGATGCTGCTGGGCCAGGACATACCGTTGACAGCAGAAATGGAGACATGGATGTTAACACGCTCCCCATATGCCAACAAGATCAGTGTATGGGTAGCTGCCTGTCCCGATGGCAGAACGCCACTGCTGGGGTAGGGAGCTGTGACATTCTGGCACCATGGCAACGAACCTTCTATCTGATGGCTCGGAATGCTATGGCCCATGTCCGTACCTGCAGACCACAATCAGGCTGGCACCGGAGGCCCCCATGGCCCGGATCATGGCTGCAGGGGGCACAGTATGGCCAGACACACGTGTTGTGGGAGAGTGTGGAGCATGTTGTGGGGGACACCCGGGACTTATTTCACTTTCAGCGTGGAATAAACCAGGCGTTCAGCTGTTTGCTGGTGGATGTACAGGGCCCTTACCTGAATAGGCCCTGTACCTTAAGGCACCTTGCCACTCTCCTGCTCCACCTCTATTCCACCTCCATTCTGCCCCTGCCGCCCCTGCCCAGTGCTCCCCGCACAAATGCTCTGTACATGCAGGGAATGCTAGGATCAAAATTGTGTACCAGGGCTGAGCGCGGATTGGACGTCCACCCCGGACGTCCAACCCCACTATTTGGGTGACAGAATGCTGGCCATAGTGTATCCAGATTTTCAAAAAAACATTTCAAAAAGCATCTCATGAATGACTCCTGAGGAAATGAAAAAGTCATGTGATAGGAGGCAATATCCAATTGTGGATGGGAAACTGGTTAGAAGATAGAAAATGGAGAGTTAGGTTACATGGCCAGTCTTCTCAATGGAAGAAGATGAATAGTGGAGCAACCCAGGAATCTGTACTGGGATTGATACTTTTTAACATATTTAACATATTTATAAATGATCTGGAAATGTAAGCAATGCATGAAGTGATCAAACTTGGAGATGGCACAAAATTATTTAAGGTTGTTAAATTGCATGCAGATTGTGAAAAATTATAGGAGACCCTTGGGAGATTATGAGACAAGATCATCCTAATGGCAGATGACATTAGATGTGGACAAGTGCAAAGTTATGCACATAAGGAAGAATAATCCATATTATAGATACACGATACTAAGTTCCACATTAGGAGCCACTACCTAGGAAAGGATCTATGTGTCATCATGGACAATACATTGAAATCTTCCACACAGTATGTGGTGGTAGCTAAAATAGCCAACAAAATGTTAGGAATTATATGGAAAGGAATAGACAATAAAGCAAAGAATATCACTCCATGATGTGACTGCACCTTGAATATTGTGTGCAGTTCTGCTTGGCACCTCAAAAAAGATACAATGGGATTAGAAAAGGTACAGAGAAGGGCAACCAAAATGATAAAGAGGTTTGAACAACTTTCCTGTGAGGAAAGGCTAAATAGATTAGGGCATTTCAGTTTGGAGAAAGATGTCTGAGGGGGGATGTGATGCAGTATAAAATTCCTGGGTGGGGTGAAACTTGTAAATGAAAATTGATTGTTTACTCTTTCAAAAAGTACAAAGACTAGGGACATGCTATGAAGTTACAAAGTAATATGTTGCTGTTGTTGTTAAGTGACATTGAGTTGGTGTCGACTCATGGCGACCCTCTGGATAGTTGTCCTAAATTGTATTTGATCTTCAGTCAGGTGGCTCATTTTTGACAGACTGGCACCTGTAGCTGCTGTTATTGTATCAATCCATCTCATTGCTGGCCTTCCTCTTTTGCGTTGACCTTCTATCTTGCCAAGCAGGATATCTTTCTCTAATGCTGATGTGTCCAAAGTATGAAAGTCTAAGGGGTATGTTTACTAAACCGTCTTAATGTGCACCCGGCGATAGTGTGCAGGCTGCCATAAAAGGAGTGGGCGTTTCAGTCTTAAAGAAGCAAAACGGGATTATCGCGTGATAACGCGTGCTGCTGCGCACATTAACGGGCTAAGTGCAGCTAAGCGCCGCTAAGCGCATTAATGCGCGGTAATCTTAAGTAGGCGCCCAGACATACAAACATAGAAACAGAGGTGTAGTACAATGGTTAATACACTGACTGATGATACAGGGGTCATGAGTTTGATCCCCAGTGTGCCTAATGCATAAGGCTGGCTGAGGCATCAGCTTTGAGTATAGTTTCTTGAGGCATTTTATTTGTATTTTAATTATTACTGCCAGCAAAAACACCCTCACGTGCCATAACCTAAGGTGCCACATAAGGCACCCTATAAGGCACCCCATAGGGCACATTATAAAGTGCACTGTCTGCCACGGCACCCTATAATGTCCCCTATAGGGCACCTTATAAGGCGCTCCATAGGACAACTCATAAGGCACCTTATATGGACTGTAACCATAAGATGCCTCAGAAGGCGCTTTATAGGGCACCCTATAAAGTGCCTTCTGAGGCACCTTATGGTTACAGTACTCTGAGGGTGTTTTTGCTGGCAGCACTAATGTACATTAAAAATCAACAATGCTCTGGATAGCCCTATCAAATAACCCCACTGTGGGTTTGAACCCATGACCTCTGACTCCACAGGCAGTGAAGTAACCAGTGGGCTACAGCTATTAACAAGCCCCTGGCTGGCTGGCTACAGAAGGACTGCATGTCACCACACAAACAGTCTGCTGTGGTTACCAGGATAGGGTTAACCCACCCGCACCCATGATGCACTGCACATGCAAATCAGCAGTCTACAGATGATCACAAGATGGGGTATGCACCCCCACAGCACCTCAGCCTGGTAGGGGGAACTGACCATGTGCACCCCCACAGCACCTCAGCCTGGTAGGGGGAACTGACCGTGTGCACCCCTACAGAACCTCAGCCTGGTAGGGGGTACTGACCACTGTGCTCACCCTGAGAGTGAGGTGGGGCACCCATCACCAGGTCCACAGCACCTTTCAGGGCTGAAATGGGCTATGCTGCAGGTCCCCATCAGTGCTAGTGTGTGTGATAGGTAGCTCCTGCAGACACATCTGTATTTCTCACTCATGTCTAGCCCTTATGGGCTATGATGCACCCAAAATAGTGCACATTCTGTATTGGTACCATGGCCACATGATGTAGGTGAAAGGGAGGGAGGGAGGTATTTGGACCCATAGATGGATTATGTAGCACCACCCAACCCACTCTCTGTGGCTCAGGATAGGAAACAGGATCTCCCACCAACAGAGCCACACTCTACCTCAACCCAGTGGTGGCAGTAGAGAGAACCATTAACCCCAGTCCTGCTGGGGAACAGACACCATACATGGCAAGCAATGCAGATCTGTACACATCCATAGGGTAAGGCAGACAGAAAGCATGGAAATGCTTAGCTGCCCCCCAACACTATCTGACATTCTCCAGCAGCAAGCCTTCAGCTGCTACACCCTGCAAGATGTGCCAGCCAGACACATACTAGCTGCAGACAGTCTGCTAGCTAGTCCATAGTGCATGCTTCTGGAAAAGATGCATGTACCCAGAACTGGGATGTCAACACACCAAGCATATAAGTCAGTGATTGGGCCCCAAAATGAAACCATAAACATCACATGAGACAACCACTGCATAACACTATGGGGGAACCTAGCCATGCCGTGGTCACTGCTCAGTCAGGGTGAGAGTGACCTCCCAGCAGGACATGCTGTGGCCACCCTGTCCGTGCAGGTGGTTGTCAGGCACTACAATGTCCGAGCCATTGCCCTATGCCCTGTGCAGATGCATCCTGGCCAGGCCACCCCGTTCGGGCTATACCCATGGTACCTTGCTCCTCATTATGCACATTGGCAGGTTTACACTGGCAACAGTGTGGGCTGAAGAAGGTGTTGGCAGACACCACACACTGGATAGACAAACACACGCTCCCACACCTATGCCAGCATTGTGCAAATATAGAGGCTCTTGGCAGCCCTGGCCACCGCAGCAGTCCTGGGCACAGTGCAGACATGGCTATGGTACGCAATACTGTTGGGGTCACTCCTAAGGGTGGTAAACACTGTCAGACATCAGACCTGAAGCACACTCCACAGACAGCAGAAAGGTTGCTATGATGCAGCTCAGTCAGCAAATTGTGCTTAACTTAGGAATTGCTATCTGCCAGTAATCATAGCATCCGTTTGATAGGTTTGTACAATATTCCCAGGTTTAGGGTGGCATTGCTAAGGTATGCAAGTGCTAGTATTGGGAGATGCACGCAGGGCCCAACATCCTGCCTCTCCAGGAGGCTTTGGATAATGGAGCCTGTGGGTGAGGGTGTGTCTGCCCCTGTTGGCCACTGTTCTAGGGCAGAGGTTACCAACTCCAGTCCTGGTGGGCCAAACACTGTTCGGGCTTTCATGCTGTCCCTAATGAATATGCATGAGATACATCTGCATACCATGGGGGCGGTGCATAGACATGCAGCACAGCCATGTTTTTTGGAGGCAGCATGGAACCTGAATGGTGTTTGGCCCTCCAGGACTGCATTTGGGAGACTCTGCTCTAGGTAATGTGCATGTTTATGGTGTCTGTGCTCTGTAGGGTAAAATGTAGGTTTATTGGGCATGTTTCTGTTATCTGCAATAAAGTTTCTGTCTGTATTAGCACGTTTTAGTAGTGGGTAAAATATGGGGACTGGGTTGGCAGGAACCACAGCTGGGACTTGAACCTGTGACTTTCTGCTCCTGAACACACTGGCTGTGTTCACTGCACCACTGTGTTGCCACAGAGATAGTGCATTCCCTGGAGATACCATGACTGTTTGTCAGACAGAGCCTAAACAGGGCTAGGCCATGGTCTGCTCTGGGCAGTTGCCACTGCCCCCTCCACCACCAGTACCCCTCTGCCACCATGCTGACATGCCCTTCTGCTGGTGGTGCTGGTACTGCGCAGTCTCAGGCCATCCAGTGTGCAGGTAGGCGGCTGCCTATGGTGCGGGTTCTGGGGTAGGGATGCCTGCATAGCTGTCCACGCTTTCCCCCAGCACAGCCTGCCAATGTTCCGTGCCATTAGGGGTACCTGCTGGGTACTATTCCCTGTGACACCGTGGAAAGCACACTCTTGCCCATGTTGGGCCCTCAGCAGTTGCTGTCTAGCTGCTCTACTGTTTCAGCATTCCTATGGGCCAGCTAGGCATTACCCTAGTCCGCACTGTGTCCCAGCTGCACCACAGCATGTGCCGCCTGCAGCCCTCTGTATCCCCTTTTCCAGCATCTGTCCAGTTGCCCATTCCGACATGCCCGCCCTGCTGCTGTGGAACATGTGCACACCATAGGAAACCTGTCCAATGGAGAGGAAAACCCTGATCAGCGCAATTTCACTGTGGGCTCACTCACCTTGTATGGGGACAGAGCATAGACCCTTCCAAAATTCATATCTTTTATTTGGAGCTTTCTTGGGGGTGTTTTTTGCTGTTTCCCATTGATATAACTATTGCCCAGCTTGGTTATGTTTTTTTTACATTTCCTTCTGGTCATTTTCACTGTTTCTTTGCCCTTTTGTTCCGAGCACATGTATCACACTTATCACTTTTTTGTAGGTTTCCCTGGTTTTGCTGTACATTGCTGACGGAAATGGTTTCTTTTCCCTTTAACCCTCGGATACACTACCCCCGGGTCAGGGGTGACCCGGGTGTCGGTTTTTGTGTTTTTTCTTCAAAATGGTAAGGAATTGTATTTTGGTACTCTAGGTATTCCTCAACGAACCATTTTTAAATATTTTCATACATATGGTTTGCAAAAATAATGTTTTTATACAGTACTGCATGCTGCTGAACAAACAAGGGATGATTTTCGACACTCGCACAATAACACTCTCCATTGTTTTATAGCAGCAACGAAAGTCACCACTCCAAGTCCACATTACAATCCTGTGTCTTCTAATGTCTTGCTTACATTTATGACGTCACCTGACATCAGTTCCTTGTTTGTTTCTGTGGATTCAAATTTTTTACGACAAAGGTATACAATGCCTTTGTCACAATGTGCATCATGCCATTACTTGACATAATGGCACCATACTTTGACTGTTGCTGTCCACCTAGCGAATAAATATAGAACTATTGTAGTTTGCAAAGCGTGCAGTGCTGCACAACATTTTTAAGCTTGCAACTGAATAGTTAACAGGTATTGACATTATGCAGCATATATCTGACCTTGTACAACTTGTCCTGCCTGATCTTGGCTAGCATTGCACATTATTCACTTGAAAGGGTCAATTAATAACAAGTATTATAAAAAATACATAAAAGTATGTCTTATTCTTCACAATTTAACCATGTTTTACAAACAAAAGTAGATGTTTCACCATATTTCTACATATGGGTCAGGGGTGACCTGGGGGTAGTGTATACGTGTCAGTCGATTTACCAAGTGTATCCGAGGGTTAAATCAGCTCTAACGCCAGGGTTTCACTGGCGTTAGTTTTCATCCTCGGATTTCACAGCGTTAGTGTGCAGGGAGCCTCTCCCCTCCCACTCTCCGCCCATTGACCCTCTCTCTCCGCCCCTGGGGAGCCTTCCTCCGCCCTCCGGGAACATTTCTCCGCTTTCAGCGCTTGTTTGCGCCTTATCGTGCGATAACGTGGGAGAGCGCACGTTAAGACAGTTTAGTAAACATACCCCTGAGTCTTGTCATCTGAGCTTCTAAAGAAAGTTTAGGTTTGATCTCCTCTAGTACTGGCTGGTTTGTTCTTCGGGCAGTCCATGGTATATGCAGTATTCGCTGCCAGCATCATAATTCAAAGGCATCAATTTTCTTCCTATCTTTTTCACTGTCCAACCTTTGCATCCATATGATGTTATTGAAAATATCATGACTTGAACAAGTTGAATCTTTGTATGGAGAATGACATCTCTGCTCTTGAGAATCTTGTCTAGGTCCTTCATAGCCATTCTGCCAAGAGCAATGCATCATCGGATTTCTTGACTGCTTGTTGTATCATTATTGATAGTTGATCCAAGTAGGTTAAAGTTATCCACAATTTCAATTTCTTCTCCTTCAATGATGAACTTATTGATTTTGCTAGTTGTCATGATCTTTGTCTCCTTTACATTAAGGTGCAAGCTCACTTTAAGGCTATGTTTCTTGATCATGAGAAGCAAATGTTTCAGATCATCTTCACTTTCAGCCAGTAATGTGTTATCATCAGCATAGCGAAGGTTGTTGATGAGTCTTCCATCAATCTTCACACCTCTGTTGTCTTCATACAACCCTACTTCTCTGATGATTTGTTCTGCATATAAATTAAACCGGTAGGGGGAATGTATGTAGCCTTGTCGTACATCTTTGCTCACTCTTCTCCCCAATTCCCTCATAAGTAATTTCTGCCTCAAGTTCTTTTATGCCCTATCTTATCTTATTCCGACCATAGTCTGCCTGTGAATACTAAAGAACCCAATATGTTTATACATAGCTCAGTTTTTACACCGTTTTTTGTATATAGTTTCACTGTGTGTACATAGTTATAGTGTTATTACCCCCTTTTCCAAGTTTAAGTTACCTGTTATAATGTAAGCACACCAGTGTTTTCTGATTGTGCAGATCTGTTACTTGTAAACCGCACTGAAAACAAATAGCGCGGTATATAAAAGATGTTAAATAAATAAATAAATAAATAAATAAAATTTTAAACCATTCTGTTTCTCCTTGTTCCGTTCAAACTGTTGCTTCTTGATCAATGTACAGATTATGCAAGAGAATGATCAGGTGTTCTGGCATACCCATGCTTCTTAATGTGGCCCAGAGTTTCTCATGGCTTACATAGTCAAAAGCCTTGCTATAGTCAATAAAGCACAAATAGATATCCTTTTGGTATTCTTTAGTCTTTTCAAGGATCCATCTCACATCCGTGATGATGTCTCTTGTTCCTTGCCCTTTCCTGAATCTTGCTTGCACTTCAGGTAGTTATTGTTCCAGTTATGTTTGTAGTCTCTGTTGAATAATCTTCAGTAGAATCTTGCTGGCATGTGGGTTTAGAGCGAATGTGCAATAATATCTAGTCAGTTACATAGTAACATAGTAAATGACAGCAGATAAAGACCAGTATGGTCCATCTAGTCTGCCCAGTAAGATGGCAAGAGTAGGTGCACCTGCTGCTCTATGGAGGCCACCCCTCCCCATGTCTTTGTTTAGGGGTGAACCCACCACTCCATGTAGGACACCCCTATTTGTTCAGAAATTAGATGGTTCTGTTTATTTTGATTTCATCCTGTTGCTGTAAAGGGATCCACTGTGTCTGTCCCATGCCATTTTGAATTCCGTCAATGTATTTGCCCTCACCACTTCCATCGGGAAGGCATTCCAAGCATCCAGCACCCTTTTAATGAAAAAGTATTTCCTGACATTGCCTTTCAATTTACCACCTTGCAGCTTCATGTTATGCCCTCTAGTTTTACAGCTTCCCCGTCTTTGGAAGAGGTTTGTTTGTTCAATATTTTTCTTTAAGTATTTAAAGGTCTGAATCATATCTCCCCTATCTTTCCTCTCCTCCAAAGTGTACATATTTAGGTCTTCAAGTCTCTTCTCATAAGGCTTCTAATGCAGGCTCCAAATCTTTTTGGTTGCCTTCCTCTGAAATGGTTTCCAGTCTTTTTACATCCTTTGCAAGATACGGTCTCCAAAACTAAACACAGTATTCCAAGTGAGGCCTCACCAGTGACTTGTACAGTGGCATAAGTACCTCTTCCTTTCTGCTGATAATTCCTCTTTGAATGCAGCCCAACATCCTCCTGGCTTTTGCCACCACCTTGTCGCACTGTTTTGCCACCTTGAAATCTTCAGAAATAATCACACCAAGGTCTTTCTCCTGATCCGTGCACACCAATCTCTCGCCCCCGATCGCGTACATTTCCCTTGGATTTATGCTACCCAAGTGCATGACACTGCACTTCTTCTCATTAAATCTTAATTGCCAAGAATTAGACCATTCTTCCAGATTTTGTAGATCTTTCCTCATGTTAACCACTCCCTCGGGGGAGTCCACTCTGTTGCAAATTTTTGTGTCATCTGCAAAAAGACAGACTTTTCCATTCAGTCCTTCAGCAATATCACTCACAAATACATTGAACAGTGCCGGGCTCAGGACCGAACCCTGGGGCACCCCGCTAATCACCTTCCTTTCATCCAAGTGAGCTCCATTTACCATCACCTTCTGTCGTCTATCAGTCAACCAATTTCTGATCCAGTTTGCCACCTTGGGACCCATCCCCAAACTACTGAGTTTATTGATAAGCCTCCTATGAGGAACAGTATCAAAGGCTTTGCTGAAATCCAGGTAGATGACATCCATCGCATGCCCCGATCTAGTTCTCTGGTCACCCAGTCAAAGAACTCAGTCAGATTTGTTTGGCAAGATTGTCCTTCGGTAAAACCATGTTGCCTCGGATCTTGCTACCTGTTGGTTTTGAGAAAGTCCACTATCGCTCTTTCAGGAGCACCTCCATTACTTTCCCCGCCACTGAGGTAAGGCTCACAGGCCTGTAGTTTATCACTTCTTCCTGTCTCCACTTTTGTGAAGAGGTACCACATCAACCATTCTCCAGGCCTGAGGAACTTCTCCTGTTTTCAAGGATCTGTTGAAAACATCCTTTAACAGCCCTGCAAGAACCTCTCTGAGCTCTTTCAGTATCCTGGGATTTATCCCATACAGTCCCATGGCCTTGTCCACTTTCAGTTTTTCTAACACATCATCTTCTGTGAATGGTGTGGTATCTACTTCATTCCCATTTTTATATTTGGGAGTCACAGGTGGTCCTTCTCCAGGATTTTATTTATTTACATTCTCTTATATACCATGCTATTCTGCATCAGTGCAGTTTACATTGAACAAACTGAAATTACATTGAACAGGGCATTATAACTTGGAGATAACTATTTTACAGGGAACATGGGCTATGGAGGGTTAAGTGGCTTGCCCAAGACCACAAGGAGCACCTGTGGGACTAGAAACCCCAGTCCTTCCAGCCCAAGGTTGCTGTCCTCTAGTGGGATTTGAACCCCAGACCTTCTGGCCTGAAGTACCTTGCCCCAACCACTAGGCCACTCCTCCACTCACACTTTTCTTTAGTAAAAACAAAGCAGAAGTATTTGTTTAGCAATTTCGCTTTTTCAATGTCACTTTCCACCAGTCCATGCCCAGCACTGTTGAGTCCTGCAATTTCATCTCTGATCTTCTTCCTTTCCGGAATATACCTGAAGAAAGTTTTGTTGCCACACTTCTCCTCTTGTTTTTATTTACTTTTCTTACATATTTATCTGTTGCCCCTTTTATTGCCACCTTTAGTTTATCCCATTGCAATTCTACTTCCCTTATCCCCTTCCACCCTACCAACTCCTCCTTTAGGTACTTGGCCATTTTACTGAAGTCAGTGTTTTTGAAGTTTAGGACTGCACCTTGGCTTTTATCTCAAACCACACCATGTGATGATCGCTGCTGCTCACAGGGGCACCCACCCAGACATTCAACATGCCGTCACCGTTGGTGAGCACTAAATCCAGCGTTGAGCTTTCCCTGGTTGGTTCCTTCACCATTTGTCTAAGTAACGCATCTTGGAAAGCATCCACTATTTTTGTGCCTTTCCAGATTTGCAGAAGGAGTAATCCAATCCACATCGGGTAGATTAAAGTCCTCCAATATGATCACTTCCCCCTTTGTGGCTATCTTGACAATATCTATAATCAGTTCGTTATCTATCTCTTCAATTTAAGTCGGAGGTCTATAGACTACAGCAGTATGGATGACAGTGCATCTCCTCTTTCCAGCACAATCCAGAGCGCTTTTTCTTTTCCCCATGCCCCCTGCATTTCAGTAGCTTTAATATTGCTTTTCACATACAAGGCTACTTCTCCTCCTTTTCCATTTACTCTGCCTCTTGGATCACCTTTCTTTAGTATTGATATAAACACAGATCTTTTCCAGTCAGTTGGTCATGATTTTGTCTTTCAAGTTTCCTGGCAGAGCCTTGTAAGTATGGTAACAACTGCATCAGATTGCTGTAATACTTCTATGGGAATGCCAAAAATGTCTGGTGCTTTGTTTTTTGATAAGGCTTTCAATGCTGCCTCAACTTCTTCTTTCATCACCAATGTTTCAGGATCATAAGGTTGAAATTGCTGTTGGTCCACTTGATCTTTATCATATAAAAACTCTGTATATTCTTTCCACCTTTTCTTGATCTTCTCAGCATCATTCAACATAGAATCTTGAGCATCCTGTAACATTCCTATTCAAGGCTGGAATTTTTTCTTTAACTCTCGTAGCTTTAGGAAAGCCGATCTTGTTCTTCCTCTAATAGTTTCTGCTTCTGTTTCCTTGCAAGTGTCATTGTAGTACTTTTCCTTGTCCTGTCTTGCTGCACGTTGGAAATCTCTGTTGAGTTCTGTGATTGTCTGTCTTTCTCCTCTGGCTTTAGCTTCTCTGCGTTTCTGGGCAATTTTCAGAGTTTCTTCCGTCATCCATTTTGGCCATTTTTGCTTTTTCACCTTTTGTAGAGACTTCTCGCTTACTTCCAACACAACCTTCCTGATGTCATTCCATACCTCTTCTGGAGCTCTGTCATTTGTATCTAAAACAGCAAATCAATTTTGCAGGCACTTTAAATTCCAATGGTATGTTCTCAAGGTCATATTTTGCTATATTCATGAGTGGCTTGCTCTTTTTCAACCTTAGCTTGAGTTTGCATACTAGTAGTTGGTAATCTGTACCACAGTCAGCTCCAGGTTTTGTCTTTGTTGATGTTATAGAGCTTTTCCATCATTGACTTCCACAGATGTAGTCAATTTGATTTTTGTACAATCCATTGGGTGAAGTCCATGTGTGCAATCGTCACTTGTGTTGCTGGAAGAAGGTGTTTGAGATGAATGGATCATTGGTCTTGCAGAATTCTATCAGTCATAGTAACAGAGTAACATAGTAAATGATGGCAGATAAAGACCAATATGGTCCATCTGGTCTGCCCAGCAAGGCGGCAAGAGTAGGTGCACTTGCCGCTCTGTGCAGGTCACCCATCCTCAGGTGGTTTACAACAACAGCCAACACAAAACCACAATTAAAACAAATAAAAAGAACAAATGTCAAACAGCACAACCAGAATACAGTAAAAAATATCAGACCCAGAGAAACCCTAGGTTAAAAGGCTACCAGAAACAGATGAGTCTTGATGTACTTCTGAAAATTCACCAAGCTGGCTTCGGTACGTATATAGCCATGAAGCAGATTCCAATACATAGGGCAAAAACAAATATTTGCCACCTAAATTCTTCATAGTGGATGGAGGAAAATGCAGACGTCCTTAACAGCATAGAATCCCGAGAACAAAGACATCATGCAGGTGTATGTATTTCACCCACCAAAGATAGATAACAACTTGAAGCTTCATGCAAAATTTTAACCAAGAAGACCTTATACGAGATCCTTTGCACTATTGACAACCAATGAAGCTGTTTTAGGATGGGAGACACATGAACTGATATCGAACAACCCACAAGTAATCGAGCTGTTGCATTCTGGATCACGCTCAATACCCTTAACCTATACGCTGGCAAGCCAAGGAGAACAGAGTTGCAGTAATCCAGTCTGTTTAAGATCAAACTTTGAACCATTATATGAAAATCTGATGCAGGAAGCAGATTCTTCACTTGACCTAACATTTGTAATTAAAGAAACAAAAGCATTATCAGATGGCAAATACAACTCTGAAAAGTTAGACCTGAGTCCAATATAACTACTAAACTTTTAACTTGTTTACAAACCTCAAGAGAGCAACCTGAAATGAACAGATTGGAAGGCAAAAAGTCGAAAGCGCTCCAACTCACAAAAAGCAGCTTGTTTTTTTTGTATGTTCAAGGCCAGTCCATCAGCACCCATCCAGCTAGCAATTGCTTCCAAAAAAGCCTGCAATCTTCTGGTATTACCTACAGCCTGAATTATTCCATTCAACAAAGAACTGAATATCGCCTGCATAATTTGCAAACATCGCACCATTAAGCCTTAATATCCATATAAGGACAGAAGGCAGTCATGGATGTACTAACAGAAAACAGTGTTCCACTGTTTCTAATCAAATCTTTCTGTACTAAAGTGAACAGTCACCTACCACCTCTAAACACTCAAAAGTATAGCTTACTATATAGAGGAATTCTATGCATGCTTTCTGCACTCAAATTGAGCTCCATGCTATTTTTCCTCAATGGGGCATAACTGCAATAACTGTTAATGCAGGATTTGCTGCACAGTGAGCACACCATGCTAACATGTGGGGCCCCATGCTAAAGTCGTGTGCTTACTGGGTTGCATGCGCAATTGGGCAGGAACTGGGTGGGTTAGAGGTAGGGTGAGGGTATTGAAGGAACACTTACTGTTTAGCATAGTGCAGTGCATTAATAATGTGCTAATGGTAGGAGGATGGGCGTACATGCCTCCTAAAGTTGGTGCAGACTTACATGCTAGTTTCACAGCTCAAATGCATGGTACTGGTGCACCCTTTAGTAAACATGCACTAATATCCTGTATGACAAACATCAAGCTCAGTTTAGTTTGGAGATACTACTACTACTACTACCGCTACTACTTAGCATTTGTAAAGCGCTACAAGGTGTACAAAATGCTGAATATAGATGTAAGACACAGTCCATGCTCATCAGCGTTTACGCCTAATCAAGATGGAGCACATCACAAAACTGGGGACTAGTGTATGGTAAGATACACAAATGGTGAACAAAAGAGTGAGGGGCATCAGTTCTTAATTGCAAGGGAGGATGTAACATTTCTGTTGCCAAGCCCATATTTTCTAACCATTTTTCTTTGTTGTCATCTTTTGCGTTCCAGTCACCTATGACTATCAGGATATCCTGTTTGCATGTTCTGTCAATTTCAGCTTGTACTTGTTTCCTAGGACTCATTAATTTCATCCTCTTCTGCAGCTGTTGTTTGGACATATACTTGAATTATAGTTGTGTTGATAGGCATTCCTCGTAGACGAATAGAGATTAAGCGTTCGCTGACTGAATTGTATTTCATTACAGTTCTTGCAAGTTTCTTCTTTATTATAAATGCAACACCATTTCTTCTTTGTCTTTCATTTCCAGCATAGTAGACCATGTGATCATCTGATGCAAAGTGCCCGATGCCAGTCCATTTCAGTTCGCTGACACCCAACAGATCAAGTTGTACACGTTCCATTTCATTCTTGACCACCTCCAACTTCCCTTGGTTCATGCTTCATACGTTCCATGATCCAATGTGTAAGACATCTTTACAGCTTTTGACTCTCCTTTCATGCGCAGCTACATCAGCAGTCAGACGTCCCGAGGGCTTTGATCCAACCACATCATAAATGCTGGCTTTACTCTGAAAAGTCTTCAGCTCTTCCCCAGTAGCTAGTTGAGTGCACTCCGTCCTGGGGGTCTCATCTTCCAGCACTATAGTGCAATTTGTTTTGTTGTGACTATCCTTTGGGTTTTCATGGCAAGATACAGAAGTAGATTACCAGGCCTTTCCTGCATGCAGTTTAAGTTTAGTGTTGTTGCTGTTGTCACAGAAATGTGATCCTCCACCGCCAACACTGTCCCATTCTGCTACTGCCAAGAAGGATGGTCTGTCTTAGTCTGGCACCTCATCTGAGACCTTTGGAGACCCTGACAGTAGTTAAACTACCTATAGCTTATCTCTCGGCATCACTGATGCACACAAACCCTCACAGCATGACAAGCTGCAAACCAAGTGATAGACAAAGTAGTATATTTAAAACAAATAGGACAACATATTTTTTCACTCAGTGCATAATTGAGCTTTGGAACTTGTTGCTGGAGGATATTGTAAAAGCAATTAACATAGCTAGGTTTAAAAACATTTGGACAGGTTTCTGGAGAAAAAGTCAATTGACTGTCATTAAGGGAGTCCTGGGGCAAGTCATTACTTGTTCCTGGGGATACGTAGCATGTAAAATAGCTACTTTTGGGATATGCCAGGTGCTTGTGATCCTGATTGGCGACTATTAGAAACAGGATACTGGGCTTGAAGGAGCTTTGGCTTGATCCTGTGTGGCACTGTGGTAGGCTATGGCCTAGCATGGCCTGCTACTATGAAAGGCCTGTAAGTTAGGCCTGGATCCTAACTCTCATTATAGCTAGAAAAGAACCAAAAATCTGTGAAAAATAAGAAAACTGTTTTAAAATGCTTAATAAGAAGTTTTCATGAATTCATAAGTCTTCTATTATTCTCTTGTGTGTGAAAGAACAGAAATGTTTCAGTATATGCATTCCAGAAGCCAAAGTTGACCTTGCAGTAGAAAAGTAACGAGATTCAGAACTATACCATTGTTCAAGCAATCCTAAAGGAGGGGGCCGGTTGCTAGTCTCCGGAGGGATTTCTAATTGGACAAATGAAGGGAATGTATAACCAATGAAAAGTTCGCATGTATCGAGTTAGAACCAATAGAAAATTCTCATGTATCAAACTGAAAAAGAGGTATAAAAAGTTATGTCTCTGTATAAACTTTGGCTCATTTCCTTTTGAAGCTTTGACTGACTGGGCCTGTGCACAATAAACTGACTTGGACCCTGTCAATCGACTCCTGGACTTATTCATTGATTGCACTTTGCCACAGCATATTCTTGGTGCATTGGCCGGGAAGTGCGAGTGGTAAATGGTATTCAAGTGAGTAATCCACGTAATTCGCCTTGAGGTTTGGCCCGGTTGGAACCGTGTCTGTCCGACCGCAGGGGAAACCTCAGGTGCCGCCGGTCCCTTTGTGCCTGAGAAGGTTCCGCCTGCCTCGGCAGGCCATCGGGTCCAGCTGGCCAACACCTCCGACCCGGGGGAGTCCAGGTTCCAACTCAGAAGCTGGTGTGGTATCGGGGACCGGATCCGGTGAGTATACATTTTTGTGATTTAATAGTCAGAAAGAACAGCCTGGGACAACGTCTTGCGTGTGCAGGACTTATTTGGTATATTTGGTATAGACTAACTGGGAAATCTCGCATGAGTATACGCGAGACAAGGGAGCCTGATCACCTCCCATAAGGGCGGTCCTAGTAAGCTCTGCGTAAGGAAAGCGGAAGCCGAAGCCATCGACCCTTCTTGTTTGGAATAGTCAGTTAGTCAGAAAACCTGGGCACTTGAAATATTGAAATATGTTATCTTGTTGAAATATGCTTGCGTGTGTGAGTGAGAGGTCTTGAAATACAGACCGAGCGAGAGCGGACTCCTAAGTAGCGCAGTTCCTGGCCGGGTGATCGCGCCCAGGTCACGAACAGGAGGAAGCGAGTGCTGTTTGTCCCCCCCAGTGGTCTGTGGGCTGTACGGACCCCTTACCTGCAGCCATACTACCTATCCCTATTGTTCGTTGTCTTGTACGTCATTACGTGTACGTAGGGACGTAGGGTAAGTAACGTACGCAGGTACGTTGAGTACGTAGAACGTGTAGGTAGGTGCGTCTACGTTATGGGAGGGATGGAGTCCACGCACACTCCGTTGGCATGTATGATCAAGAATATCTGTAAAGGATTTTCCGGCGATTATGGTATAAAAATGACTCCATCCAGATTAAAAATGTTATGTGAAAGGGAGTGGCCCGCATTAGCTGCTTCATGGCCCCAAGGGGGCACCTTTGATTTTGAGACAGTTTTACGACTTCATCAGCTCATATTAAGAGCGTATCCTGACCAGTTCCCCTATATAGATTCCTGGTTAAGTGTATGTGAACAGCAGCCCTCATGGATGAAGTGTTGTTATGAGGAGCACTGTAAAATATTTGTAGCTACTACTAGGGGAACCAAAAAGGCTAAGGAAGCGAAGTCACCTGTGTATTCTGACCCAGAGTCCTCAGATATTCTGGATAGTTTACCCCGGCACCCACAGAAATTAGTCCCCACAGCCCCACAACTTGAAGTAGAGCCCGACGAGGAGCCCCAGAAAATACCGAAGCAACAGTCTAAGAAGCACCCTACCCCGAGTGAAAGTCCCGAGTCAGGCCCCAGCACAGCAGGGGGACTCAAGTCTTCTGATGAGATAGAAAGCGGAAGCTCTCTTGCCAGTTCAGGGTCACCCACCAAGGAGACTAGCGCCCGGGAGCCTTATGATTTAAGAAGCGTAACTCCCAAGAAGAAGGAGAAAGCAGGGCACCTAATGCCATTACGCCAAGTGCCTGGAATACCTGTTTTAAATGATCAGGGCCAGATGGTGCCAGGACCAACCAGCTTAGTTTATGTACCCTTTTCTACCACAGATTTATTAAACTGGAAAACACATTATGCTTCCTACACAGCCAAGCCCCAGGAATTAACAGAATTAATGTCTAGCATTATGCAAACCCATCAGCCTACCTGGGCCGATTGTCGCCAGCTCCTGTCCACCCTCTTCACTACTGAAGAGCGAGGCCGAATCGAGCAAGCAGCCCTCCGATGGTTAGAAGAGAACCCTGTAGAAAGGGGAGGAATAAATCCCCTGCAAGCAGCAGCTGCAGAACATCCCAACGAAGATCCCGGGTTGGACCCGAATGAAGAAAGGGGGGCGGCGGCCCTAACCAGATTTTGCCAGGCCTTATTGCAGGGCCTGAAGAAGGGAGATGCCAGAGGGCCATGAATATCGGGAAAGTATCGGAAGTTCTCCAGGGTCCAGATGAGAGCCCAGAGGCCTTTCATGAGCGGTTGTCTGAAGCTTATAGATTGTATACCCCATATGATCCTGCCGCTCAGGAAAATTTACGCATGGTAAATGTGGCCTTTGTTAGTCAGTCCCAGAGAGACATAAAGCGAAAATTACAGAAATTGGATGGATTTGCGGGCATGAACACAGCTCAGTTAATGGAAGTCGCTCAGAAAGTATTTGTGAATCGTGAAAATGAACGAGACAGAGAAAGTGAACGAAAGATGAAGAAGAAGGCAGATCTTCTTGCTGCTGCTATAACAGAACGACGTGGAGGAGGTTTTCCTAATCAAAGGACCAGAGGAGGTGGAAGAGGCCGCAGA
Source organism: Ichthyophis bannanicus (assembly GCA_033557465.1). NCBI lineage: Eukaryota > Metazoa > Chordata > Amphibia > Gymnophiona > Ichthyophiidae > Ichthyophis > Ichthyophis bannanicus. The sequence goes on along the minus strand of CM066031.1, from coordinate 533,060,258 downwards.
AGCGAAAGGCCTCAATTGGGTGCACATCAGTGCGCCTACTGCAAGGAAGAAGGACATTGGAGAAATGAGTGCCCGCATTTGGACTCCGCCCCTGCAAGGGGAGGAGGGAGTCCCTGGAGGACCGGAGGAAGATTTCGAAGGAGAGGAGGAATGAATCAAACACAGTTCCAGCAGGAGAGGGAAGAAGCCATTGAGGGAGTGGCAGTAGCAACCGGCTATGACCTGGATGACATAGATGAAGACTAGGCCAGACCGGGCTCCAAGTTCACCCTGGGTCCCCAGGAGCCTATGGTCAGTTTAAAGATAGGGGATCAATACATGGAATTCATGGTAGATACAGGAGCAGAACATTCAGTAGTAGCTAAGTCAGTAGCTCCTCTGTCCTCACGATCTGTCACCATTGTGGGAGCCACTGGAAATAAAGCCACAAAACCATTCTTGCAGAACCGCATGTGTGAACTAGGGGGACAGAAGATAACGCACCAGTTCTTGTATATGCCTGAGTGCCCTATTCCACTACTGGGCCGAGACATGCTTGCCAAGCTCCAGGCCCAAGTATCCTTTGCTGAAGGGGGAGAAATGAAAATGACTGTGAACCCAAAGCCTGCTGGATTGATGGTGCTTACTGTTCCCCGAGAAGAAGAATGGCGGTTCTATAGTGCACCTTCAATAAAGTCAACCAGTCCCTGTATACCTACCAACCTCATAGCCCCACCTGAAGTATGGGCAGAAGATAATCCACCTGGCCTAGCGAAGAACATAGCCCCTGTCATTGTCACCCTCAAGCCAGGAATGGAACCAGTACATGTGAAGCAGTATCCTCTCCCTCGACCAGCCATAGAAGGAATTCACTGCCATTTAATGAAACTGCTGAAGTACAAACTTCTCAAGGAATTCCAGTCACCTTGGAACACCTCCTTCTCCCAGTAAAGAAGCCTGGGACAGGGGACTACCGCCCAGTACAAGATCTAAGGCGAGTAAATGATGCAGTTGAAACTATACACCCAGTAGTACCAAACCCTTATACTCTCTTGGGACTGATCCCCGCTGAGGCCACTCACTTCACCATCCTGGACCTGAAAGATGCCTTTTTCTGTGTGCGCCTAGCACCCACCAGTCAACTTTTATTCGCCTTCGAATGGCAAGATCCCACAACAGGAAGGCGGGGTCAGCTCACCTGGACCAGATTACCTCAAGGATTCAAGAATTCACCTACTCTCTTCAGTGCTGCCCTAAATCAAGATCTCTCAAGTTACCCGGGGGACCCAGGAAAGAGGGTTCTTCTTCAGTATGTAGATGACTTGCTCATAGCCACCAACTCAGAAAGTGAATGCCTACAAGCTACTAGTGAACTTTTGTACCTTCTCAAAGATGCCGGATACAAAGTCTCAAGAGCCAAAGCACAACTATGCCAAACTGAAGTCAAGTATCTAGGATTCCAGTTGTCCAGTGGGATCCGACGTTTAGGACCAGAACGCAAAGAAGCTGTATGTAATATCCCCACACCAACCACTAGGAGGCAAGTAAGAGCCTTCCTGGGGGCTGCAGGATATTGTCGCATATGGATCCCCAACTTTGCCCTGATTGCAAAACCACTATACCAAGTCACCAGAGGAATGGAAAAATCCCCACTAGACTGGGGACACGAACAAGATGTAACATTCCGGACTTTGAAAAAGGCCCTGATGTCATCCCCCGCTTTAGGTCTTCCAGACGTTCAGAAGCCTTTCCATCTTTTTGTCCATGAGACACAAGGAAATGCATTGGGAGTATTGACCCAATCTCTTGGTTCCTGGCAACGGCCAGTAGCTTATCTGTCAAAACAATTGGATATAGTTGCAAAAGGATGGCCCCCTTGTCTGAGAGCTGTTGCAGCAACAGCCCTCCTAGTGGGCGAAGCAGACAAACTCACACTAGGACAAACTCTTCAAGTCACCGTGCCACATTCTGTTCTGACTCTCATGGAACACAAAGGAAACTTCTGGCTAACCAATGCACAAATGTTGAAGTATCAAAGCATGTTGTGTGAAAACCCTCGGATACAGTTGAAAGTTAGTCAAGCTCTAAACCCTGCTACATTGTTTCCAATTGGTCCTGGGCCACTTGATCATAATTGCTTAGAAACCATGGACACTGTAATTTCAAGTCGCCCTGATTTGACCGATGTCCCTCTAGAGGACCCAGAACGGACTTTCTTTTTAGATGGAAGCAGTTTGGTCATCAATGGACATCGTTGTGCTGGATATGCAGTGGTGACCCTTGATCTGGTAGTTGAGTCCTCAGCCCTGACCCCAGGAACTTCTGCACAGAAAGCTGAATTGATAGCCCTCACCAGATCCTTGACATTAGGAGAAGGACTCCGCATAAATGTGTACACAGATTCCAAATATGCCTTCACTACTTTGCATGCACATGGAGCCTTGTATAAAGAGCGAGGGTTGATCTCTTCAGGGGGTAAGGACATTAGGTATGGGCCCGAGATATTGATGTTATTAGATGCTGTATGGGCCCCCAAACAAGTGGCAGTCATGCACTGCCGAGGTCATCAGACAGGAGCAGGAGAAGTCACCCGAGGGAATAGATTTGCAGATGCCACAGCCCGAAAGGCAGCCACAGGACATGTTAGGACCCAGGATACTGTAATGCAAGCAGCCCTATTCCCTGTGCCCCTTAGTTCCTGGGCACCCCGATACACTACAAGAGAGTTAGACTATTATTGTGAAAAGGAGAGAGGAGTTTTAACAGAACAAGGTTGGGTAGTGCTACCACCCCCAGAAGGTAGTCCACCTCCAGATCCTACCGTCATCCCTGAAGCATTAGGGCCAGCCTTTGTCCAAGCCTTTCATCAAGCCACACATTATGGGAAAACAGCCATGAAGAAAGCCCTGAGACCTCATTTCTGTATTTCATTGCTAGGATCCCTGACCGCCTCAGTGGCACAGCAATGCCTGATATGTGCCAAAAATAATGCCAAGCAAGGTCCTGTTCCACCCCCAAGAATTCAGTCAGTAGGGGTGACCCCCATGAGTGATATACAGATAGACTTTGCTGAAATGCCCCGTGCAAATGGATATCACTATATGTTTGTATTAGTCTGCACATTTTCAGGGTGGGTAGAAGCCTTCCCCACCCGAACTGAGAAAGCCCGAGAAGTCACTAGGGTATTGCTCCATGAGATCATTCCCCGATTTGGAATACCATCAACTATAGGGTCAGATAATGGTCCATCATTTGTATCCCAAGTGACTCAACAGTTAGCTCAAGCTTTGTAAATAAAATGGAAGTTGCACACTGCTTACAGACCCCAGAGCTCAGGGAAAGTAGAGCGTATGAATAGAACCTTGAAAACTCAGTTATCCAAGCTCTGCCAAGAAACACACCTGAAGTGGCTCCAAGTTCTACCCATAGCCCTTCTTAGGATATGTTCAGCTCCCACCAGATCCTTAGGTGTCTCCCCTTTTGATATTTTGTATGGGCGACCTCCACCCATAGTGCAGGGAATAAAGGGAGACATGAGACAGATAGGATCTGAAATAACTAGACAAGAACTATTAGCTTTAGGTTCTGTTTTTCAGAAACTCCAAACGTGGGTGCAAGACCGACTACCCATCAACCTGACCGAGCCTCTGCATTCCTTCAAGCCAGGTACGTCTGTGTGGGTGAAAGAGTGGAGAAAAACCCCGCTGGTGCCGCATTGGAAGGGACCCTACGTCGTCATCCTGTCAACCCCCACCACAATGAAAGTTGCAGAATTCGAACCCTGGATCCACCACAGTCGAGTGAAGCCGCCAGTTGCACCTGATCCTGGCCAATGGATGTCAGTGAATGATCCCGAGACTTGTAAACAGGGGCGCTGGTCGTGAAAGTCCACAGTCTTGGCAAAGGCAAAATATTATTATGACTTGCAAAGGATTGTGGGGAATGTAGTTTATTCATACCAGAATCAGCCGTTCACAAAATAATGAGTTGTGATGCTCGAGTGTAAGCAAAGAAAAACAGATTTTATTAATGGGGTTAATTCTCCCACACAGATTTACTTGGTAACACAAAAGGACACTTGCTTCAAGTATTGTACTCAGGAAAAACAAAACATGTTATAAGGTAACTGAACTTCTTAAGCATTAAATCAATAAAGACCTTGATGGGAAACAGAAAAGGTCTTTTTGATGGCTCCTGCTAATGACCTTCTTAGCAGTGCTCCAAAAGGCAAAAACAAACCCAAAAGTAAAAATACTGTTCTTTATCAAGGATAACTTTCTTCTATTCACACACACAAGGAAGAAGTTTCCTTCTAGAGCTCACGTACACTCATGCCTGGCTCAATTACAAATAATTAGCCAGCTGCAAACCCCTTTGCTGGTTCACTCTCTCTACGTGGCTCAATCCTACCCTAAAGCTTTCTTGCAGAGACTTTTCTGGGTAGATAAAAGAACAAGTTACAGTTCCTTTTGGTGGTTGTTGTATTAGTGAGAAAGTACTTTAAAACAGCAGCCTAGACAGAGAGCAATCCATGTATTCCAATTGATCATTTGGTATATCTCCTTCTTCCTCAAATATCATGGAATCAATATCATGGTCTGTCTCAGAGGAATTCCTTAATTGATCACTCTCAGGATAATATTTGTTTCCCTGCTGTCTTCCTGATGAAGAGCTAGGGCATAGATCAAAGTTCATACCTGAGCTTCCTTTGCTGTTAGGTTTCCTCTCCAGGTATCCTGGCCAGTAAGTAGTCCAGCTTTTATGTCCAGCCTTCCAATCAAGATCCCTGGACACTGGGTCTCTCTTCACATACCTTCTTTCACCGTTCCTAGGGCCCCTTCCAAATGCAGCCGTCTCCTTCAAAGGTGCCGTCTGGGAATTCCTGGCTCTATAACCCCACTCCTCTGGCTTCCTCCAGTCCAATGGAGTATGCTTGCCTCTGGAATCACTCCTAACACACGTACTGCTGTGGGCTCCTTCTTTAGACCTCCAAGATGTCTTTCTGGTCTTCCTTCTGCGTTGTTTCTGCTGTTGTAGTCCTCTCTCTTCTTTCTCCCTGTTCCTGATCTTACGGTTCTGTCTCTGTGTAGAATATCTTTTACTTTTAAAGTGCTTAGAGGGACACTCCACCCTAGCACAGCCCAGGTGTGCTGAATCAAGCCCTGCCCTTGGAGATGAGTGATTGGGGATTACCTCATAGCTCTCCTGATTGAACACACGCTTCCCCACTTCAGCCCTCCTAGAGGCTGTTTGGAACCTGGTGCATTCTGGGACTGGTAGTCTTTTATGAAAACATTCTGTTTTAGTATTTCTACCAGCAAAGACAGGTTGCTTGTTCAGAGCCAATTCACCTCTTTTATAGCTCCCTCCTGAACTATGATAAGTTCCTTATCACAGACTCCATTGTGACTCACCCTGAGGAGACAGCCAGCTTTATAGAAGAATCTTCAGCATCCACTTACGTCACGCAAAAGTGACCATCACTACAGAAACAGAAGAAAACTCAGCACAGTCCATTATCCTCAACTTTCCAGTTAACTTCCAGAGACTGTGATCACAATGTTCTTCCACTATTGCCTTGTGGGAGTGGTGATCCTGGGAATCCTGGAAAAGACCTTTGCTCTACCCCCTTGTATAGCTTGCATAACCACCACCCGAACAGGACAAAAGGTTACTCAGACTTTGCTCTATCATTCCTACTATACTTGCACTGAAACAGTCAGCCGGTGTGTTTATAAGGGCACCGAACTGAACATTTGCACAAAGGGAAGAAGTAAGACTTGTTATACCCCTCGACAAAACCCATCATACTATACATTCGAGATACGATGGAATGATGAAGATGGAGCTATCCTGAATGCGACAAAACCCCTTACCGACCCCACCAAACCTATCACCTTGAACTTTGACGCTTGTGATGCCATCAACAGAAATGCTTACCACAGATGTGGGTCATGGGAGCAAGCCTACTACCATGATGATAAATACATGTGTCCAGAAGGAGCCTACGGATGGGGATGATGTACAGGAAAGAGTACTGCAGCCACTATTTACACCACCGCATCTAAACATGATTACTTTTGCCCAAAATGGGAATGTGTATATTTTGCTACCTGGAAAAATGCACCGACGGGACAAGACGGCGATCATCGCAAAGGCAGCCTAACGAAGATCAGCATACCAGAACCTAAGAAATGCCAGAAAGGTGCATGTAATCCTCTACAACTCTTCATAGCCAACCCCAGCCACTGGAAGCAAGGATACAAGTTTGGGTTGCGTATTGCAGGAGGAGGTGTAGATCCTGGGACTATTTTATATCTGCAATTAAACACCAAAACCCATGTATCCTCACCCTATCGTATACATCACTCCTTCTATGAAGCCATGAAATCAGAGTTTGAAATCCCTCCTGCCTCCCAGAACTTATTTCTTGAATTAGCGGGAGCAGTTGCTTCTAGTCTCCATGTTTCAGACTGTTTGTTTTGTGGAGGAACAAAAATGGGAGACCAATGGCCTTGGGAAGCACAAGAACTGAACTATTCTGTTCCATATAATCAGACTAATATACGCAATACCACAAGTGAATGGGTACTGGCCCACTCCATTGTGGGTAATTTATGTTTCTGTCGTTATGGACCAATGTTCAATATGGAAGTGGGGCAGCTGGTCTGTCTTAATCAGAAGTTTTACAACAGTACCACTAAGAAAACATCTTGGTGGTCAGGAGCCAATGCTATTGAACCTTCCAATCCTCTAGTCCAGTTCCCCAGACTTGCCAGCATCTAGACTAACCTAGTAGCATATAATTCTTGGCAAGCACCACCTGGACTGTACTGGATTTGCGGAACTCGAGCATATGCCAGACTTCCTCATCACTGGGGAGGCGCATGTGTATTGGGAACCATACGACCTTCCTTTTTCCTTCTACCTACATCCCAGGGAGAACAGCTGGGATATCCTGTGTACAGAAGTCGACAGCTGAAGGAGGCCTTGAAAATAGGCCAATGGGACAAATGGGATGGTGAAGAATGGCCCCCAGAAAGAATCATCGCATACTATGGACCTGCCACTTGGGAGCAGGCTGGGACTTGGGGATATCGTACTCCTGTTTATATGATTAATCGAATAATATGTTTGCAAGCTGTTGTTGAAATAATAACCAATGAAACTAGTAAAGCACTAACCCTTCTGGCAAAACAAAGTACGCAAATGCGCACAGCCATTTATCAAAATCATTTAGCTTTAGATTATTTGTTAGCAGCTGAAGGTGGGGTATGTGGGAAGTTGAATCTAAGTAATTGTTGTTTACAGATTGATAATAATGGGCATGTAGTTGAAGATTTAACCATCCAGATGAGAGAGCAGACATTTGTGCCTGTCCAGACCTGGCACAGTTTAAAGATGGATGGGTGGTTTGGTTCATTGTTTTCTTGGATAGGTGGTCTGAAATCCCTTATGTTTATCGTACTATTCATATTAGCCATGTGCTTGTTGCTCCCTTGTCTCCTACCCCTTTGCTTACGCATGATAACATCATCAATTGATAACACTATAGAGCGGAAGGCAGCTGCGAAGGTATTAGCTATGTGGCGATATTACCCTATACCCCACGATGATGATGCCATTTCACCAGTATAATGTGTTGATTGACTAATGAGTGATTTAATTCTCACCCTTCCTCACTTGCGGGTGAGAATAATCAAAGGGGGGAATGTGGTAGGCTATGGCCTAGCATGGCCTGCTACTATGAAAGGTCTGTAAGTTAGGCCTGGATCCTAACTCTCATTATAGCTAGAAAAGAACCAAAAATCTGTGAAAAATAAGAAAACTGTTTTAAAATGCTTAATAAGAAGTTTTCATGAATTCATAAGTCTTCTATTATTCTCTTGCGTGTGAAAGAACAGAAATGTTTCAGTATATGCATTCCAGAAGCCAAAGTTGACCTTGCAGTAGAAAAGTAACGAGATTCAGAACTGTACCATTGTTCAAGCAATCCTAAAGGAGGGGGCCGGTTTCTAGGCTCCGGAGGGATTTCTAATTGGACAAATGAAGGGAATGTATAACTAATGAAAAGTTTGCATGTATCGAGTTAGAACCAATAGAAAATTCTCATGTATCAAACTGAAAAAGAGGTATAAAAAGTTATGTCTCTGTATAAACTTTGGCTCAGTTCCTTTTGAAGCTTTGACTGACTGGGCCTGTGCACAATAAACTGACTTGGACCCTGTCAATCGACTCCTGGACTTATTCATTGATTGCACTTTGCCACAGCAGCACTTCTTATCTTCTTATGCTTTAAAATTTGGTTTGCTGTACCTATTTTGTGTAGCACCCATATGCTGTTTAAGTGATCAGATGGATATAGCTCCAACATGCTAAATTTTTAAGGTCAGTGGGCACATTGATAGGTCATATAGAAAAAAAAATATTTATCATCCATTAAGTATTGTTTTCGTATGCACACTTTTAAAAATTCAACATGAGTTTTTATGTATAAACCCCTCAATGTACACTGAACTGTACAACATGCATTAACCTAGGAATTAACTGTATAACTTTACTTGAAATTGATATTGTTAGGGATCTTCTTTGAATACTGTATAACCTTTTCGGAGGGATATTAAAGAACAAGGGACCAATAAAAGAACAACCTTTTATTTCCTTTCTTTTTCCTTTAGCTGACATAATTGAGTTTAAGAACAGATTGCTTAACTCTAAGAGCCTGAACTGGTATTTTATCTCACAATGTGCTAATTGCAATGTCTTTGGCATGCCTTTATTTGTAGGGCTGGTCTCTTTTTGCTGGCTGCATCTGTGTTTACATATCCACTATGATCAGTCAGAGGCCTACCCTGGGGCCTTCCAGCTCTTTACAGAACTGTGCCTTAAGCAGTTCAACTAACTCTACGTCACTAGGATCAGTTACTCCCAAGAGTCTATCCTGGTCAATTTCTGCCTTCTACTGACACTTTAACATAAATATCAGGCAACTGCTTTCTAGTCTAGAGATATAAGGTATGAAAAAGTGTGAATTCAAATGGTTGCTGATAAATTGCTGTATAAGGCCTTCAGTATTAATTTCTGTCAGTAGACAGTAAAATGGCAATGGCTGTTCAACATTGTTCCAAAAACAACACTTCCTGCTACAGGGTAGGCCGCACTACACTGACAGATTGGAATTAATCTTGCTCAATTAGATATTGAGTGTTATATAAAATTATACAGCTGGTGTTGAAAAGGGGTATTGTTCCTACTCAGTTTAAGAAACTAAAGCCCATGTATCAGGTTAGAGGCCACACTGTTAAAAATCTTCACGGTGAAGCTGACTTTTAAGGATTCGAAGACAGCAAATGAAAACATTCAGAGAATGTTAAATTGTGATTATAACAGTATACATTAAAAATATTTAAATTCCAGTAGGTTTTACATTGTGCTTAGAAACAAACTTATAACAAAAGAAAATGTCAATTATTTTTATTAGCTTGGGCCGCCACCTGGTGAATTACAACTAAATATCTAGTCCTCTCAATTATCTACTGTCAGAAGAGGGGATTATTCAGGTACTATACATGCAGTTTTACAGCATTCAAAAACTCTTAGCATACAAACAAGATGTTTGCGACACAGAGGATTGGAGCCCTCACTGTTGGGCTCTGTTCCTATCCTCCAAGAATCTGGATTTAGCTCATGCCTTTTTTTTTTACTAATAGCTTAAGGCAAAATGTGTTCAGCTACAGTGCATACTTCCCTTTCCCTGGAGGGTTTACAATCTAACTTTGTGCCTGAGGCAATGGAGGGTTAAGTGAACAGTCCAAGACTACAGTGAGCAATAGAAGAATTTAAACCCTGGCAGCCCTGATTCTTTGGCTGCTGTTCTAACCATTTGGCTACTCCTCCACCTACCTAGATACATGGCTTTTATTCAGCTTTTTGAGGTCTGCACCCTGAATATAATTTTGTCTGCTTGAAACAAGAGGCATTTCATTATCCTTTTGTAAGCCTCATATCTCACATTGTACGTATATTTTTAAGAGAGGACATTTTATTTTTACTTTATTTTCCTTCCGCAAAAAATCATGTCAGTCAACCACCGATGGTCTCTTTCATTTAGCTTCATACAATTATATTCAAATATGATTGGAAAAAAGTTACAGGAAAGAATTCGGTAAAAGTCTAGTTTTGGAGCCCTTCTCAATGCCACAGCACATTGAAGTACTGGCCTTTTGAAAAAAAACATTACAATTTCATTAGAATGAAATACAAATGACATTATTAGGTGTGCTTGGCAAGCACGGCCGACCCAAAAGTTGGAACCCTAGGCAAACGTTAAGCCATATGCCCCTCTGGCTGTCAGAATCTATTGTTTAGCTTAGAATGCCCTGCTCTTTGCCATCCCCCAGAAACTGCTAGCCTAGGCAGTCGCCTAGTTTGCCTAGTGGCTGAGCCAGCCCTGTTGCCAAGTAAGCAATAGTTTCTGCTGGGGAGGATCCACCTGCCTATCTGTCTGTTTGTTCGTACGCATAGGTTTCTTTGCAGACAGGGATTTCCTCTCACAATGGTGGGGAGTCATCCTCTGGCAAAGAATAGAGAAGCCATGATTGCAGTCAACTGTTGGATACAATTGCGCTCAATATAACAAAAGTAAGATAATAATATCAATATTTCAACAAAAGTGATGCTTATAATGTCTTAACTAATAGTTATAGTGAACCCTGGGAGGTCTCAGACTTATGGTAGCACCTATCCCTGTGGCTAAAATGCCAGATTAAGGGAAAAGTTTGCTAGTTAGCATCAATATAGCATCAATTTTGTTATATTGAGCGCAATTGTATCCAGCAGTGAGTTTTGGCGTTCTACAATTGACCACTTGATACGTGTACATATGAATGCAGTCAAGACAGCAGGAGTCTGCCAGTGGAGATCCCATTTCCCATGGGGAGAAGAGGAGGACAAGGTGGCAAAGATTGCTGATTTCTGCCCACAGGGCAGAAGAGAACAAGGCCACGATCGCGGAAAAGACTGCTGATGTCTGCTGGTGGGGACCCTGTCTCTCACTGGCAGAGGAAGAAAGAATACTGTGCAGTTCTGGCCATACCTGCAAGCCTGAAAAAAGTTTAGATATGGAGAAGGGAATCAACAAAGGCAGCCGACATTTAAAGGGGGGATTGGCTCTGGAAGAGGAAGACTAGAGAGGACGACCTGGGGGGGAATGGAGGGCAGGATGTCAGAGTACAATGGGGGAGTGAAAAAAAGGAAAGATTCTGGGAAGAGGAACAGAGTGAGGGGGCGGCAGGAGATGCTCTGGGAGGAGGTAGAGAAGAGCGAAAGGTATTGGAGGTGAAGAGATGAATGCATGGGGGCAAAAGACCAATGTGTGTATATGCCAACAGAAGCACCCCCCACACCACCAATGCATACCCTACCCCTGCAGCACACATAAACACCTCATTCCCTCGCCACACACACACACACAAACACCACCTCCACACCACACACAGACACCCCACCACCACATAATGTACACACACAGACACTTCACCTTTGCACCTTTGCAACACATATACACACACAAAGAGCACAGACCCCCCCCAACACACACACAGGCACCCCTCATCTGTACCACATACAGAAACACAAGTAGATAAAAAGATACTTCACTCCTGTAATATATACACCACACCACAGCATCACATACACATATGCCCACACAGATTTACCATCTCCACACCACACACATACAATATCCCACCATACCCTACACAGCCATACAGATACTCCACCCCCACACAAAATACATATACACAGGCCACATCTCATCTCATCACATACACACAGACAGGGGCGGCCCAAGGGTGGCGCAGGGCTATGTGCAGAGACTCATTGTAGGGCCTCATTTGCATATATAATTATCCTCATTTGCATAAACTTAATTTATTTTTGGAGGCATTTTTGAAGGCATTTACATGGGTAACTGCCCTAGTTACCCGTATAAATGCCTTATCTGGGATTTTCAAAAGGTACCTACACTGGTAGTGCCTTTCAAAAATCCCAGATAAGTCCCTAATGTGCCCAGATGCTATAGAGTCTATTCTGTCCCATTTTTCTTTCCCAATACTTGGCACGCCTTTAATAACTTTAACAGAGCCACGGGAAAGAAGGAAAATGTTGTTCTTTCTTGTGGCTCTGCAGAGGTTAGCTGAGTGCTGGGCTTCGGGCCTCCCCGGTTCCCTCTAAAGATAGGCAGGCGCAGGACCCCCTGAGAAGTGAGGGCCATGTTTGGGCAAAATTCCAGCACAATGGATGGGCTGGCCCTGCACACAGATACTCCACCCCAACCTAACAACACACAGACAATCCCACTCAGGTACCACACTCACATGCTCACAGATACCCCATTCCCACACCACATACACAGAGCCTCCCCACCCCCACACTACAAATATAAGAACACACACATACAGACACCCCCATACCACATACACATACACACACACAGGCCAATTCAGTACTGTGCATCCCCAGGCTGTCCAGACATCCAGACGGCCCAGAGATGCACCCTATTCTGCTCCCACGGGGGCTAGACATCTCCGCGGGACCAGAATCATGGCATAGGGCCTGGATGTCCAGGACATGCCTGAATCAAGCACCCCAGATGTCCAGACACTTCACCGACTAGCCCAGCCAAGCTCCTGTATGACGTCACGGAGCCGTGCCATCATGTTGCCATGGCACCACAGCTCCATGCAGACCCCAAAAATTTGCTTTCCCCTGCAGCTCAACCCCTGGTCGGGCCTGCTGTGGCTAGGGTTTGGATGCAGGGAACCTCCTGCACCCCCTTACCTCACTTTACAGCCTTCTGTCCAGAGGAACTTATTTCACTTCTGAGGTGGAATAAGTCCCCTGTGCAAATGGCCGACCCCAGACATACAGGGCCAACCTGGCCCTGTATGTCCTGGGTCAGGTCCCTGCCCACTGCTCACCCTCGCTCCTTCTCTGGCCCGTACCCTCCTGCCCACACAGAGTTCCCCGCACATCTTGCCTGTACGTGCGGGGAGCTCTGTCGGCTACAGTGGCACCCTGGAGTTTAGCAGGGATGGATGTCGGAATTGGATGTCCATCCCCACTAAACGCAAACCAGAATCTACCGCACAGCCTCCTCACTCCCAAACCACACACACACACACACACCATACCACAAGCAGACACATAGACACCTCATCCCAGCACCATACAAACACACAAACACACTGACATACCACCATCACACCACACACACAGGCACTCCATACTATGCACACATATACAGACAAACCATTGCACACCACATGCACACATGCACAAAGACATCCCATTCCCCCACTATACATACACACGCACATATACACCCGTACCACATAGAGACACAAAAACACTTCTCACCCCCCCCACACACACACAGACACCCCCACCCTCCCCCACACACATAGACACCCCACCTCTACATCATTTAGAGACACAAGCACCCCCCATCCATACACTCACTATTTACTAAGATGATAAAAGAATTTTCTAGAAGCAGTGAATTAAATGCCAAAATAGTGCTTGGTAATTGCTAAACCTCCTCATTAAGTGTTGGGCACTTTTTCAGGGGCAATTTCTCCAAATGGGTGAGCTTTGCATATACCATGACAGTCATGAACCTTACTTCTAAGCCAGGGTATGTGGAGTATGATCTCAGTTTCTCAAAACAATGGGAAATAACTTGGTATGTTTTTGCCACATTTTCTTGGTCTCTGTCTGCATTTCTTGGAACTTGAATATTTTCTCCCTCTCAACGCGATTCAGAGTACAGTAGCTGCTTAAAACTGACACCTCTATAATCAATGCCATGCTGATGTTTTCTCGTTTACCACTATATTCGACTTCCTTGCATACCGATTTTTTTCATTTGGAATGGGAATATCCCAGGTGATCATAACTTCCTTATTCTCTGTAATTCTTTTAGGCTCATGATCCCAGTGCTTTTTTAGGCACAGTGATATTGTAGTGCTTACAGAGTTTCCAATGGATAAGTCATTCTACTTTATTATGCCTTTCTGTATAGAAATTTTCTGCAATCAGAAATTCACAGCCAGCTATTTATTTTATTTATTTAAACGGATTTCTATACCGCCTTTTCTTACAATCAAGGCGGTCTACACAGCAAACAATCAACAAGATACAGTGTCTAGTGTGCGCATGCATTGAGCAGTGAGTGCGCGTGTGTGTAGATGGACATTGATTCTTGGTGAGCTATTTACAACGTGTGCTATTTACAATACTATGTACATCAGGGCTTTACTTTAATACTAAATCACGCCGCTAGGGTGGGGTTTTGAGTTGGGGTATTGTCTGTTGCATCATTTAAGTGATGTCACCGTAGTGCTCTATGAAGAGGGTCATCTTTAACAGTTTCCTAAAGTCCTTAATGTCTGTTGTTGACCGTAGTTCATCAGGGAGGGCGTTCCAGATTGTTGGTGCCGCCTTTGATAAGGCTCGTTTTTTGGTGTCCTTGTGTACCTTGTTGATGTCTTTAGGTGTGTTGACACGATTGGATGTGCCTCTCCTCCTCGGTCTTCTGCTGCTGTCGGGTTGTATGAGTGGGTGTAGGCTGAAAGCTGACGACTGTTGCTTGATTTTGAATATGTTTATGATTGTCTTGTATCTGATGCGGGAGCTGATTGGTAGCCAGTGGGGATCTTTTAGGGTAGGTGTGATGTGTTCTTGTCTTGTGGTGCCAGTTATTATGCGAGCTGCTGTGTTTTGGGCCAGTTGCAGTGGCCTGAGTGTCTGTTTTGTTAGGCCAAGATAGATTGGGTTGCAAAAGTCTAGGATTGGGGTTATTAGTGCCTGACAGACTGTGTGGAAGTGTTCCTAAGAGAGGAGGGGTTTGAGGCGGCGGACTAGTCTCATCCTGTGGTATGCATTTTTGGTGGTTCTGCTGATGTGGGACTGAAGGTTCAGTTCTTTATCCAGGGTCACTCTGAGGTATTTCACTTCTGGTTGTATGTGTATGGTTGTGTTGTCTATCTTGATGTTGTGAGGAGGGATGAAGTTGGAGTTTCGTGTGATGATTAGAGCCTCGATCTTGCTGTAGTTTATGCTCAAGTTGTTGTGTTGAAACCAGCTGTTCATGTGCATGAGACATTCTGTTATCTTGGTGTAGTCTGGGTTGTTGAGGGTGAGTGGTGTTATATCATTATGTCGTCCGCATAGATTGTATATTTTATCCCGTGTTCTTTTATGATGCTGCATATTGGCTGGATGTAAAGGTTAAATAATAGTGCTGATAGGGCATATCCTTGAGGTACGCCTTGCATGACCTTTATGTGTTGGGACCGATCTTGACCTGTATCTGTCTGTCCGTTAAGTAGGAGTGGAACCACCTCAGTGTGGCTCCGTGTAATCCAATGTTCTGTAGTCTTGCTAGTAGGGTTCCGTGGTCCACTGTGTCGAATGCTGATGAAATGTCAATGAAGATCATGAGTATTCCTTTCTTTCTGTTGTCTATGAGGTGTAGTATGTCGTTAAATAGGTATAGCAGGAGTGTTTTGACTCCGTGGTTGGGGCAAAAACCGTGTTGGTTGAGGTACAGTTGTGCGTGGTTGTCGATGTGTTCCTGTAGTTAATCTTTGCCAGTAAAGGGATGCTTGAGATAGGTCTGTAGGCTGCTGGGTTGTTCTTGTCGGGTGGTGATTTTTTCGGGATTGGTCTTATTGTGGCAAGTTTTAGCTGGTCAGGGTTAGTTCTTTGGGTTAGTGAACTGTTCGCCATGTTGTGTATGGTGTGGATGAAGTTTGACTTTGTTGCCTTAATTCATGTAACTGGGCATGGGTCTGTTGGGGCCGTGCTTGTGTTGAGTGCGGTGATGATGTGCGAGAGCTGCTCTGTGGACGGGTTGCTGAATTTGTCCCAAGTTTTTCTTGAGGGGGTGGCTGGTTTGGTGCTTGTGTCTGTTTTCCGTTGTGTAGCTGAATGGAATTTTTCTTGGATATGGTCTGTGAATGCTTGTGGGTCTATTTGAACTTCGATCTCGGTTTTCTGTTCCTTGATGAGGGTTTTCACGATTTCGAAGAGCTCTCTCGGTTTGTTGTTTGATTTGAGTATGATATTGGTGTGGTATTCTTTCTTCATTTGGTTGATGAGTTCATTGTATTCTTTTTGTTTTGTTAAGTATAGTTCCTGATTGTTGGGCGACTTGGTGTGTCACCATGAGGTGAGTCACCATTTTCAGGTCTTTCCCACAGAATCAACATAGGTCCATTTTGCCAGTTTTTTTAATGTTCACTGTAAACCATTTAATCTGTAAGCCACTGCCATGGGCTGCAAATATCAACCTCTCATCCTTCAATTTCAGTTCACCTCTCCTCAACCATTCATGTGTCTGCTCTTGATTGACAAAGGGTTCCTGGAGTAACACTCTGTATTACCCACTGTATTTATACATTTGCTACTTGTTTTTCCTTGTCTTTTGATCTAATTCCTTGAAAGGTTTTTCTCTTGTTTTGCAAATTCTGTTACTTCCTTTCCTGTATGCTTATTGATTCTCACTCATTCCAGTCATCAGAATGCCTACCCAAGTTAAATGATGGAGATAGATTCTGGATGTTTACTGTCATATTTCAGTACTTTTGTGTATTTCAATCCAATGATGTAGTTAAGTAGACCTGGAGGCACATGATAGCAGCTCTGTATGTGTAATCAATCTCTATGAGTCCTATCCCACCTTCAGTTCTAGGGATGTACAGTTTTGGCATACTTTCTTGTAAATTATTTCATGGGCATGGAGGAGTTTTCTTGTTTGCATGTCCAACTTTTCAAGATCTATGAGAGTACAGGAATTGCCAGATGATTGATAGCTTGTATCTTATTCCATGATGTTAAAGCACTTTTCAATAATGATTTTAATCTCCTGTAGTATTCTTTACTGATCTTTTTTTCTTAGTAATTTCTGCTTGAGTGTCATTCCTTCCTCTACTCTGAGATAGTTATTTATACCTTCCTGTTCAAGGTTCTTGTTGCCACAGCCTTCAGCCAGGCAGATGTTTTCCTTTTTGCTCAATTTTCCTCTAAAAAAAAGTTGCCTTAGCACATTTGTCAAGGCCAAAAGTCATCCTGATTTCATCAGAAAAGCTTTTCACTACACAAAGTTGCTCTGCTAATTGTTGGTCTCTGGAACTGTAGAGCATCAGATCATCTACAAATAATAAATGAGATGTTGTTTCTGGGTTGTTACCTTCTTTAGAATTCAGGCTAAATCCATATCCCAGAGTGATAAGAGTACTCATTGGATTAAGCATCACACAAAACAAAAGGCCACATTCTCATTATTTTGGAAAGGGCTTTTATTCAATCAATACAGAGTAAAAGTGGTTTCCACATATTAACTGCATATCGGATGAAGTTTGCTACACCTCTGGAGTTGGTATTAACTTCTCTGTGCTATCTATGTACCACCTTAATAGCTAATGCACATAAACTATCTCCATGTTATCTATAAGGCACAGTCCCTACCCATTTCATGCCCATTCAATGCACAAAAATGTTAATTTCCACAATAAGAGTTTAAGACAGGACTTATTATGTGCTAACAGTTAACAAGTTGTGGTAACTGTTAGAGCGTACCCACCTTAACTCTTAGAGTCTAATAATTCCCATGTTGAATAACTAATACTGCTTAGTACATAGCCATATATTCTTAAATTCATCAGTCTTACTTACTAGTTTCCAGCCCAGACTACATCCTGTGTTAAACAGTCAGATATTAAATTTAAAGATCAGCTATCACGCAAGTATCTATTTAAAGCTGTTTTTATCTAAAACAGGCTAGGGGAGGAGAGACTGAGCAGAACAGCCAGAGAGCACAGCAGAAGACACAGGCTCTGTACAAGACAGCCCCAATATCAGCTGTGGCTTTAAAAGTGTCTGCTGAGAGATCTAGCTGGGAGACACTGAGCTGAACAGCTGGAGTGGGACTGTGGCTGAAGACACAGGCTCTGTGCAGGAAAGGCCCGATACTAGCTGGGGCTTTAAAAGTGTGTCTGCTGAGACATCTAGCTGGGAGACACTGAGCTGAACAGCCAGAGTGGGACCGTGGAGAAAGACACAGGCTCTGTGCAGGACAGCCCCAGTACCAGGTGGGGCTTTAAAGGTTTGTGTCTCTCTAGGCGTGAGGTCTTGGCAAGTTCTAAGGGGAGAGTTACAAGGGACAGGTAGGCTCCTTGGAAGTCCCTTAGAGCCACAAAGGTGCCTTGTAACCTCCTTGGTACAATTAGGCCTGTCCATGGGGAAAAGAAAGAAGAAAGTGTTTGGTGCCTTGGAACATGTTGTTGGGCCAATGGATAAGCACATGGGGTCCGATATTCAACTAGACAGTACTATGCACCACATCGGCACATAGCCTGCTCTCTTCCCCCTAACCTGGATTTTCAATGTTGGCGTCATATGTGGCCCCAACATTGAAAATCCAGGTTTCGCTGCACACCCCAGAAGCCGCAGGAACTAGCCGTGTAGCACCAATTTTCGATGCTACCCGTTTAGCCCCTGTGCCTGAAAGATAGGTGAGAAAAAATCTTGCCTATCTTTAAGGTGCAGAGGGCTAAGCAGGTAGTATTGAAAATCGGTGCTACATGGTTAGCCCTTTCCACCGCCCCCGCTCTGCCCCTGAACACCCCTAACATGCCCCAATGCTAACAACATAGCGTCTGGGCACATTAGGGACATATCTGGAATTTTCGAAGGGCAGTACCCATGTAGGTGCCCTTCAAAAATAATGGATATGACATTTACATGGGTAACTAGGGCAGTTACCCATGTAAATGCCTTTGAAAATCAGGCCCGTGGTGGCTAAGGATATGGGGAATCTTCCTGCAGGTACTATCTCTACTCTCTCGCTCCTTCTGGGGGCAACTTTGAGCCAGAATGCACCCCACTTCCACCTCCATCTTTAGGAACTCCACCTGACCCAGTTGACCGTGGGCTGCCTGTGCAACAGAGGACTCCAATGTGCCCTGTTGATTCCCACCAAACTGTTTCCTGGTCCTTACCTTTAATGGGCTCTGGGGTAGGCTCTGATGAGCAGATTCTCCTGGCAGATATCTGGAAAGTGGTGACCTGAATGGAGAAGACTTTGGTTATCATGTTTTCCCAACTTTGCAAGTTTTCACAAGAAATGGTTGTAAAGCTGGGGCAGATTCTGGAATTAGTGGAATCCTTATCTGTTCAGATTTTGAAATGTGAGAACCAATGTGCCTCTTTCAAGCAGCTATTGCTTCTACTATGGAGGACAGTTTAATAACACAGGTACACTAAAAAAATTTTTTTTTAAACTGCCTCTAATGTTTCGATTGATTTTTACGTTTTTTGGTGCGCTGAATCCAAATCTGGTAACCAATTTGCTCCATCACGTACAGATTTTTTGCTACATTGGGTTAGCAGTTTGAGGTGAACGTTTCAGATTGAGTGCGATCGAGATAAAAGTTTCTTGGATGAATTCTTTATACTAATTGTTTAGTAGTTATTCAAATAAGAATAAAGAAAATTGTAACAGGGCAGCACATAAGAATAGAGTAATGTCAACAAAACACACTGTGATGGTAGCAAAATTGTCTGCACTTAAAACAGCCACATACATGTGCACAAACATTGAGCATATAAGAGCGAGGTTAGACACAAAGCAAAGCAAAGAAATGTGCAAAAAATGTTGTACAGCTATGTATGTAAGAATAGAAAACGCAAACCGCACCATTGCAATACATGAAGACAAACACCCGATGGTGTGAAAATAAAATTCTAATAAATGAGATCCGACACTGTGGTAATAACTAGCAAATTTTTATTTCAAAGTTTAGTAAAAAAACGATATTTGTCAACACAGTTTAGATTTTAAAGTCATTCTTGGGTCAATCAATCTCCTGGTGGGCCCGTTTCTTCTTCCCCCTTCTCTTGGTGCGCTGCTTGGCGTATTTTTCATCTGGGGTTTCCCGCAGCAGCAACCAGCAGAAATCAGCCATCATAGTGGTGTTCCATCTTCCTTGGTACCTTCTCTCTGCGTCCTTGATGTCCTGGTGAAACCTTTCACCTTGTTCTTCACTGTACGCCCCCATGTTTTCGGGAAAGTAGTTCACATGGGAGTGCAAGAAATGGACTTTCAGGCTCATGTTACAGCCTTGTTCTTTGAAGGCATTGAGCATCCTGGCAACAATATCCTTATAGTTCTCATCCCGCCTGTTCCCCAAGAATTTGAGAACAACATCCTTGAAGGAATCCCAGGCTTCTTTTTCCTTCTCAGACATCGTTTCAGCGAATGCTCCATCTGAAATGAGTTTCCTTATATCAGGGCCAACAAACACTCCTTCCTTTAGCTTTGCTTCAGAAAGTCGGGGGAACTTTGAGCAAAGGTACCGAAAACACTCACCATCTTTTGGAAGGGACTTGATGAATTGCTTAATGAGACCCAACTTAATGTGGAGAGGTGGTAATAGAATTTTATCACGAGGTACCAAGCTCTCATGATGAACATTTTTCTCACCGGGTCTCAAATACTCCCGAATTGGCCAGTCTTTTTTCCCCCAGTGTAGGTCGCGGGCCCGGCTATCCCACAAGCAAAGGAAACAGGGATATTTGGTGAAACCGGATTGCTGCCCTAATAGCATGGATAGAATTTTAAAGTCTCCACAAATCATCCACTTATGCTCATCATAACGAATCTTCTGAAGAATCAGGGCCAAATTCTCGTATTTTTCTTGGAGAATAACAGAGTGAGCAATAGGAACTGAAGCGAATGTGTTGCCATTATGAAGAAGAACACCTTTTATGCTGTCTTTTGACGAATCAATGAACAGCCGCCATTCAGCAGGATCATACTTGAGTTTAAACTTTTCCATCACTCCGTATATATCGTTGCAAAATACCAAATCTTCCTCTTTGCTGAAATACTTCAAAAATTGTGTCTCGCGGTTGCGGTACCAATAAAAAGTTGTTCCTGGTGACAATAGATTTTTCTGTTTAAGCCGAGAACCTAGCAGTTGGGCAGCATCTTTTGGGAGTCCTAAATCCCGGACTAAATCATTCAATTCAGCTTGAGAGAAAAGTTCAGGTTTCGGATCTGGTTCAGTTTCAAACTCGGAAGTACTGGACTCATCGGGAAAAGCCATCTGATGAGTCTCATCATGATCAGAACAGTCCACACAAATATGATCCAAAGATTTTGGTGGTTCAGGCACAGGTACTTCGTTGCTATGAGGCATAGGCCTAATTGCTGAGGGAAGGTTGGGGTAACTTATTATGTTCTTATTTTTTAAGTTGTATCCCTTCACAATGCAAGAGCAAAAATAGCAGTCACTGCTGTGGTCTCTTTGTTCACGCCACATCATAGGTATTCCGAAACGAAATGCTTGTTTTTTACCTTTCATCCATAAGCGTAGATCTTCCTCACATGTCTTGCACACTTTGTGAGGAGCCCACGGTTTGTCTTGATCGCCTAACTTCAAACCGAAATAGGCGAAATATACTTTTTTAATAAATGCAGAAATGTTCCTCTGCCGCTTTTTCACGGTATATTCCCCACAAATAAAACAAAAACTGTCCGGAGAGTTGACGCAACCTCTGGCTCTGTGAGCCATAACAAATACACAGCACTGCAAACTACAACTGTAGTGAACCACTTCGGAATAAAGCTGGATTACGACTGAGCAAACAAAAGGTAATAATGAACTTGCAAGAAACTGAAATTTGACAGGAACGTTCATGTCGCAACCACCGTGTTTGAGCGAGCGAACGAGGCGAGGCGAACAGGAAAGAACATGCGCCAGCGCGAGTACTGGATTTAGCCCCCCGCCTCCCAATTGTCCTGTTAATGTATAAAATGAATACAAAACACTCTAAAATATCATGAGGGAGTGTTTCTAGTTAGTTAACCATTACAACCTCTATTTTGGGCCAAGAAAATAAACTGCAGTCGGCTAAAAAGAAATTATGTGAACATTCCTTATATGGGTAAAAAATCTAATTTTGCAAGAAAACGTGACGTGATGGAACATTTTGGCTATTTTTCCTGGATTCAGCACCCCAAAATCTATAGGAATCAGTTGCAAAACTGGAGGCAGTTTTTTGGTAGTGTACCTGTGTAATTCATAGAAAGTTAGAATCCTTTGAGAATGTCCTTAGGGTGGAAAATTATTTGTTTTTTGAATTTTCCTATTTGTCACTTGTTGTCACCCGAGATCTTACTGAGTAAATTCTTAAAAAAATATCCTTGGCTAAATCTAAATTGATGGTTTTTTTTTTCAAACTATACTACTTAACGGGTAGAAAGATTACAGATGACTCCATTGGGGGAGTTGACATCTTGCAGCCCCCTTCAGAGTTAAATTTAACTCCGTTTTTAGAAGATTCATCTGATAATATTCCTACCTTGGCACCTTAATGGTCATGTTTCTTTCAGAGCAGGATCAGATCTCTGTATTTAAAATTTACTTTAAAAATAAAGATGTATTATTTTGTGGTGCTAAAATTCAGATGTTTCAAGATGTCTCCAGAGCCCTGCAGCTCTGCAGAATAGCATTTTTGGCTCTTAGGCCAAAGGTTCTAGCTCTGGGGACCACTTTCTTTCTTCAATACCCATGTAAATGCCTAGTTATATTTCAGGGTTCAAAGCTTGTGTTCCTTGATTCTTTGCAGGTGGAGGCCTTCTAGCTGGAAGAGGGTCATAGGGTTCTGATGCATGAAGGTATGGTGGGATAATTGTATATGGCTGTTTTTTTGTGGAAAGATGTATTTATTTCCTAAGTTCTGTGATACCTTTGTTATTCACTCTGTGATGGGGACTAATGGATTTGATTTTGTATTTTGATTTAACTGTTTTATTACCTTTGGAGGAGTGGCCTAGTGGTTGGGGCAAGGTACTTCAGGCCAGAAGGTCAGGGGTTCAAATCCCACTAGAGGACAGCAACCTTGGGCCAGAAGGACTGGGGTTTCTAGTCCCACAGGTGCTCCTTGTGGTCTTGGACAAGCCACTTAACCCAGTCTTGACGGACTGGAAAGGGGGGCTGTTACTTCTGGAGAGAAATCTGAAATTGTGAGTATATACTTCTGGGAATTTTTCTGAAAGGAATTGTTTTTCTTTTAAAGCTACTTAATCTGTGAACCCACTATTTTTTTTGTTAAATCAGTCAGGGCCTAGTAGCAACAGTTTAAGATTCAATTTAAAAACACAGAAGAGAACTTTCTGGTTACCTTTCATACCCAGTAGACAGCTGTAGTTTAAATTTCATAGTCACTCAGGGCCTAGCATCAGCAAAGTACTTTTAGTTTCAAATTAAAACACAGAAGAGAGCTTTCTGGTTAAATTTAGAATCCAGCAGAGAGCTTGTAGTTTAAATTTCATAATAGGTTAGAGCCTAGTAGCAGCAAAGAGCTATAATTTATATCAAATCAGAATATAGCTTAGCACAAGAGGCAAAACAAGGTCAATTCTCCTTGAGCAGCATATAAAGTCTTCTAGAGACCTTTACAAAGAGGCCTTCTACCTAGTGGGCAAGCAACCTGTGAAGCTTTTTCAATAGGTGTTAACACCAGCTGGCAGTTCAAAAGGCCATTTTGAAAGACTCCTTCTATCCAAGCAAGGACTGTTAATTACCCAGGAAGTAGGTCACTGCTTACATCATCAGCACAAGCATAAATAGCTCAACCAGAGCTCTGTGACCCTGTCTTGACGGACTGGAAAGGGGGGCTGTTACTTCTGGAGAGAAATCTGAAATTGTGAGTATATACTTCTGGGAATTTTTCTGAAAGGAATTGTTTTTCTTTTAAAGCTACTTAATCTGTGAACCCACTATTTTTTTTTGTTAAATCAGTCAGGGCCTAGTAGCAACAGTTTAAAATTCAATTTAAAAACACAGAAGAGAACTTTCTGGTTACCTTTCATACCCAGTAGACAGCTGTAGTTTAAATTTCATAGTCACTCAGGGCCTAGCATCAGCAAAGTACTTTTAGTTTCAAATTAAAACACAGAAGAGAGCTTTCTGGTTAAATTTAGAATCCAGCAGAGAGCTTGTAGTTTAAATTTCATAATAGGTTAGAGCCTAGTAGCAGCAAAGAGCTATAATTTAAATCAAATCAGAATATAGTTTTCCTCAGCAGCACAGGACAAGGTACTGTGTAGCAGCCCTTTTTTAATAAGTGTTATATCCCTCCCTCCCTCCCCACACCCACCCTCCCCTGGGAAAATCACAGCTTTATAGGTACTTGCACAACTTAAAAGACAGGCGGTGCTCTCAGGTGAAGCTCATTACTCAAATCAGTCATACACTAAGGACCTGAGATTAATTAAGCTTCAGGTGAACAAGGTATATTAAACTTCTTAGGTACAGTTTTAGTGGTATAAATATCCATTGCACCCTTTAGTACATATAGAACTTAAAGATCTAAACACAAACTTAAAACTAAGATGCAGACAGCAGTCCAGCAGCGGGATGTGGGCTTTCCAGTCTTTTGCATTGAGTGTCACATGTATGATTTTCTCCCAGCTGGTGAGAGGTCTCACGTGTGCACTAGGTGCAAGGAGCTCTCTGCTCTCAGGGAACAAGTCCGTTCTCTAGAGGCTAGAGTAGCAGACTTGGAAAACATAAGACAGACAGAGAGGTACATAGACGAGACCTACAGGGATATAGTCCTGAAGTCCCACCTCCAGTCTGGCAGCATCCCTGTTGCCATGGAGGAGAGAGGTCACGTGACAGGAGAGCATCACCCTGGTGTGGCAGGAAGTGATCCTGTAACTAGGACCTGTCCTCCAGGTGATGTAAACCCCTCTCGCACCGAGGAGGTTTCTCCAGGGCCAAGTGCCCATGCGGGAAGGGTTAGGACAGCAGTTATAGTTGGTGATTCGATCATTAGGCATGTAGATAGCTGGGTGGCTGGTGGACGTGAGGATCGCCTGGTAACATGCCTGCCTGGTGCGAAGGTAGCGGACCTCACACGCCACCTAGATAAGGTCTTAGATAGTGCTGGGGAGGAGTCTGCTGTCTTGGTACATGTTGGTACCAATGACATAGGAAAATGTGGTAGGGAGGTTCTGGAAGCTAAATTTAGGCTTTTAGGTAGGAAGTTGAAATCCAGAACTTCCAGGGTAGCATTCTCCGAAATGCTTCCCGTTCCACGCGCAGGACCCAATAGGCAGGCAGAGCTCCGGAGTCTCAATGCGTGGATGAGACAATGGTGCAGAGATGAGGGGTTCGGATTTGTTAGGAACTGGGGAACATTCTGGGGAAAGGAGGGGCTCTTCCGAAGGGATGGGCTTCACCTTAACCGGGATGGAACCAGGCTGCTGGCATTAACCTTTAAAAAGGAGATAGAGCAGCTTTTAAACTAGATAATAGGGGAAAGCCGACAGTCGCCCAAGAGCGCATGGTTCGGAAGAATGTATCCTTGAAGGATACTACAAAAAGCAGAGAGGTTCCAAAAAAGAGTAAAGTAGCCCAAATGCCCTCGAGTATGGAGCAGACAGAACTTAAAGATCCCAAATTACCCATGTCTACCAATAGCCAAATTAATATGAATAAAATACAGTCTCTAAAATGCTTGTATGCAAATGCTAGAAGTCTACAAAACAAGATGGGAGAGTTAGAATATATAGCACTAAACGAGAGGTTAGATATGATTGGAATATCAGAGACATGGTGGAAGGAGGACAACCAGTGGGACACTGTGATACCTGGGTACAAACTATATCGAAATGATAGAGCTGATCAAATTGGTGGAGGGGTTGCGCTCTATGTTAGAGAGGGCATTGAGTCAGAAAGGATTAAAGTTTTGCAAGAAACAAAATTTGCTGTAGAATCTCTATGGATTGAAATTCCATGTAAAAAGGGGAAGGCGATGGCAGTGGGGGTGTACTATCGTCCGCCTGGCCAGAATGAACAAATGGATGATGAAATGCTCAAAGAAATCAAGGAAGCTAGCAAAAGTTACAGTGCAGTAATAATAATGGGTGATTTCAATTACCCCGGCATCGACTGGGTCAGTGTCACAACAGGACATGCTAGGGAGATAAAGTTCCTAGATGAAATAAATGACTGCTTCTTGGAGCAGCTGGTTCATGAACCGACCAGAGGGGAAGCAATATTAGACCTAGTCCTTAGTGGAACACCAGATGTAGTGCAAGAGATAAGGGTGTTGGGGCCACTTGGCAATAGTGATCATAGCATGATCGCCTTTGATTTAATTAGTGGAGGAGGGATAGTAAGGAAATCCACAGTACTACCCTTTAACTTTCGAAAGGGAGACTATGATAGAATGAGGAAAACAGTTAAGAAAAAACTAAAAGGAGCAGTTGCAAAGGTTAAAGACGTACATCAAGCTTGGGTGTTGTTGAAAAATACTATCTTGGAAGCCCAGACCAGCTGTATTCCACGCTTTAAGAAAAGTGGAAGGAAGTCCAAAAAATTGCCAGCATGGTTTAAAGCTGAGGTCAGAGAGGCTGTTGTTGCCAAAAAAGCATCTTTCAAGAAATGGAAAAAAGAGCCAAATGATGAAACCTGGAAACAGCACAAGCACTGGCAAGTCAAATGCAAGGCATTGATAAGGCAGGCAAAGAGAGAATTTGAGAAGAAGCTTGCTGCAGAAGCAAAAACGCGAAATAAAGACCTTTTCAAGTACATTCGTAGCAAAAAACCCGTGAGAGAGTCAGTTGGTCCATTAGATGATAAAGGGGTTAAAGGAGCACTAAGAGGCGACAAGGCGATAGCGGAGAGACTGAATGAATTCTTTGCTTCGGTCTTTACTGAGGAAGATGTAGGGATGTTACCCACGACTGAAGTGGTATTTAAAGGTGTGGAAGAATTGAAGGAAATATCGATACATCGGGAAGATGTCCTACAACTATTAGATAAACTGAAGAGTAGCAAATCACCTGGGCCGGATGGTATACATCCAAGGGTGTTGAAAGAACTGAAATTTGAGATTGCAGACCTGCTATCAGTAATCTGTGAACTATCATTAAAATCATCTCTAATACCTGAGGATTGGAGGATCGCCAATGTAACACCAATTTTTAAAAAGGGTTCGAGGGGTGATCCGGGAAACTACAGACCGGTGAGCCTGACATCAGTACCGGGAAAAATGGTAGAAACCATCATAAAGAATAAAATTACTCAGCATATAGATAGTCATGACCTAATGGGAGACAGCCAACATGGCTTTAGACAAGGAAGATCTTGTCTTACTAATCTGTTATGTTTTTTTGAAGGAGTGAATAAACAGGTGGACAAAGGTGAGTCAGTTGATATTGTGTATCTGGACTTTCAGAAAGCCTTTGACAAGGTCCCTCATGAGAGACTTTTGGCAAAACTAAAGAGTCATGGGATAGGAGGCAGTGTACTACTGTGGATCAGGAACTGGTTAAAAGATAGAAAGCAGAGGGTAGGGCTAAATGGCCAATTTTCCCAATGGAGAAAGGTGAATAGTGGTGTACCCCAGGGATCTGTGCTGGGTCCGCTGCTTTTTGACATATTCATAAATGACCTGGAAAGTGGAATAACGAGTGAGGTTATCAAATTTGCTGATGACACAAAACTATTTAAAGTTGTTAAAACCCAGGAGGATTGTGGAAAATTGCAAGAGGATCTTGATAAATTGGAAGACTGGGCATCAAAATGGCAGATGAAATTTAATGTGGAGAAGTGCAAGGTTATGCACCTAGGGAAGAACAACCCAAACTATGGTTACATGATGCAAGGTTCCACATTAGGAACCACCACCCAAGAAAAAGATTTAGGCGTCCTTGTGGATACCATGTTAAAACCCTCGGCCCAGTGTGCAGCGGCGGCCAAGAGAGCAAATAGAATGCTAGGTATGATAAGGAAAGGAATGGAAAATAAAACAAAAGATATTATAATGCCTCTATATCGTTCCATGGTGAGACCGCACCTTGAATATTGTGTGCAATTCTGGTCGCCATATCTTAAAAAGGATATAGCAATTTTAGAAAAGGTTCAGAGAAGAGCCACCAAAATGGTAAAGGGGATGGAAGGCTACTCCTATGAAGAAAGGCTAAAAAGGTTGGGGCTCTTTAACCTGGAAAAGAGACGGCTGAGGGGAGATATGATAGAAGTCTATAAATTCATGAACGGAGTGGAACGGGTAAACGTAGATCGATTGTTTACCTTATCAGAATATAGAAAGACTAGGGGACATGCAATGAAGCTACAGGGTAAACTATTTAAGACTAATAAAAGAAAATATTTTTTCACTCAACGTGTAATCAAACTCTGGAATTTGTTACCGGAGGATGTAGTAAAGGCTGTTAGTGTAGCTGGGTTTAAAAAAGGTTTGGACAAGTTCCTGGAGGAAAGGTCCATAAACCATTATTAAGAAGGGACCCAGGATATCAATGCTTGAACCAATACAAGCATTGTGGAACCTGTGTCCCTTGGGGAAACTGCTAGGTACGTATGACCTAGATTGGCCACTGTTGGAAACAGAATACTGGGCTTGATGGACCTTGGTCTGACCCAGTATGGCATATCTTATGTTCTTATGTTCTTATGTTCTCCATAGCCCATGTTCCCTGTAAAATAATTATCTCCAAGTTATAATACCCTGTTCAATGTAATTTCAGTTTGTTCAATGTAAACCGCACTGATGCAGAATAGCGCGGTATATAAAAGAATATAAATAAATAAATTCTTTATTTCGTATCATGTTTCCTTTTATGCTTGCTTTGTAAGTATATTTTGATAAACTTATAAATAAAGAAAATAATAAAACAGGCTAGGCACCAAACATGAATATCTATCATGCAGTATGGCTTGGATGACAAAACAGACAACTCAATACCTCACTGGCAACTAGAAAATATCTTGTCTTCAACCCAGAGAAGAACATGACTTGTGGTAGCATGGGCAACCACTTCAGATTTCACATTGTTTAGCTGCAGAGGACATACATGACTTTTTTATAAAATACATACAATAGATACTACAGTAGAATACAGAACATAACCATATAAGGAGCAAGAACTATAAGGAATCTGTAAGTACATAAGAACATACGCCATACTGGGTCAGACCAATGTCCATCAAGCCCAGTATCCTCTTTCCAACAGTGGCCAATCCAGGTTTCAAGTACCTGGCAGATTACCAAAAAGGTACACAGGTTCCACAATGCTTGCCCCAAGGTAAGCAGTGGATTTCCCAGGTCCCCTTCAATAATGGTTTATGGACCTATCCTCCAGAAACTTGTCCAAACCTTTTTAAAACTCAGCTACACTAACAGCTTTTACTACATCCTCTGATAATAAATTCCAGCGTTTCATTACAAATTGAGTGAAAAAATACTTCCTCTTATTAGTCTTAAATGGGTTATATTGTAGCTTCATTGTAAGTCCCTTAGTCTTTCTATTTTTTGATGGTGTAAACAACTGACCAATGTTTACCCATTCCACTCCAGTCAGTAATTTATAGACCTCTATCAAGCCTCTTCTCAGCTGTCTCTTTTCCAAGTTGAAGAGCCCTAACCTTGTATGTCTCTTCTCATAGGGGTATCCTTCCATCCCCTTTTCCATTTTGGTGGCTCTTTTTTGTATCTTTTCTAATTTTGCTATATCCTTTAAAAGATATAGTGATAAACATTGCACACAATATTCAAGGTGCGGTCGCATCATGGAACGATACAGAGGCATTATAATATCCTTGGTTTATTCTCCATTCTTTTTCTTATGTTTCCTAGCATTCTTATTTGCTTTCTCGACTGCCTCTGCACATTGGACAGCAGGTTTCAATGACACCTAAATCCTTTTCCTGGGTGGTGGTTCCTAATGTGGAGCCTTGCATCATGTAACCATAGTTTAGGTTGTTCTTTCCTAGGTGCATAACTTTGCACTTGTTCATATTTCATCTGCCATTGGGATGTCCAGTCTTCTAATTTTTCAAGTTCCTCTTGCAATTTTTCACAATTTTCTTGTGTTTTAACAACTTTGAATAATTTTGTGTCATCTGTAAATTTGATGAATCGTTATTCCCATTTCCTGGTCATTTATGAATATGTTAACAAGTTTCTGATTCACAATAGTACACTGCCTCCTATCCCATGACTTTTTCATTATGCCAAGATTCTCTCATGAAGGACATTGTCAAAGTCTTTCTGAAAATCTAGATACACCATATCAATTGGCTCACCTTTGTCTACCTGTTTATTCATACCTTCAAAGAAATATAACAGTTTAGTAATACAAGATCTTTCTTGGCTGAATACATGTTGGCTTTCTCCCATTAAACTATGACTATCTACATGTTCAGTAATTGTATTCTTTATAATGGTTTCTACCATTTTGCCTGGTACTGACGTCAGGCTCATTGGTCTTTAGTTTCCCGGGTCAACCCTGGAACCCTTTTTAAAAATTGGTGTTACATTGGCCATTATCCGATCTTCAGATACTACAGTAGAAAAAGGATAAAAGAAAAGAGGATCTAGGACATGAAATACACATTTTGGGGGTCATTCCGTGCAATGAATAATGGGGATGGACATCCCATTGGCGGCATTAGTGTGGCATTGCTGTGGGCAGAGGGCTGTCATCGGCCCTGGACTACAGGGCCGAGGGCTTAGATGGGGAACTTATTCCACCTCTGAGGTGGAATAAGTTCCCTGATCAGGCAGCGGATGGCAGGCCCGGGGCTGCAAAGCGGCGGGAAGGGGAAGAGAGCATTCCCCGCAGCCCAACCTTGGCCTTGGGAGGCCAGATCGGGGATCGGGCTGCAGGAAATACAGTTCAGGAGCCAGCAGCCGGAGATCACGGCTTTACAATGGAGCCATGGTGCCATGGCAACCAGATGCCATGGCGGCCCGGCTCCATTGTAAAGCCCAGAATGAATTAGACGAGCAAGGCCTGTATGTGCAGGCCAGGCTGATTTGCGGTCCCGGCCTGCATATACAGGCCTGTTCACGATTCTGATCCCGCGGGGCTAGATTTGCCCTGCGGGATCAGAATCGCTGCTCCCTCTGTGCGTCCGGTTCCGACCAGGCGAACAGAGGGCCTCTACATCCAGGATGGAATCAGGCTCTTTGTATGTGATGAGGACAAAGTGGAAAGTGTTCAACATATGGATGAAAGGATTGCCTCTTTTTACAGGTATATGTAATGATCTTCTGAACGCATCCCTGATTATTGTAGTTGGCTGTATGAACATGAACCCAAAGAGAAGCTGCGAACCTGACAAAAACAATTAACAGAAGAGAAGTTTCAAATACTTCCTGGTGTTCTTGTGCCATGAATTTGATAAAGAGGCTAAAAACCCCCTGTTCATCCATTGTCCTAAGTTTTGATCTTGAGCCATCCTTTTTCCTGGGAGAGGAGTATTGGTAGCAGATAGCACAATTCATTTGCATTAATTCTGTGTAGGGTCTTCCCACAAAGGGGATCATTCTGAGGCACGAATAACGGGGATGGACATCCAAACAGGAAGTCCATCCCCACTATTAATGCCGGCTCCTGCACCTGTTGTGCGCAGAAGTTATATGGCGGCAGGGAAGGGGCAGTACGAGGGGGAGAGTGGGCGGCAGTGGGTGGTCACCAGTCCTAGACGTACAGGGCTGATTTTGATGTCAGCCCTGTATGTCCAGAGCCAACGAAATGTCTGGAATTGGGGTGCAGAAGGGGCTTGGGGGGGAAAGTTAATTCCCCATAGCCTGACCCTGGCTTTAGGAGGCCAGATCAGGGGTCGGGCTGTGGGGAATTAGCTTTTGAAGCACGCGGCTGGCAACACAGCTTTTAAATGGAGTTGCGGTGCCATTGCAACATGATGCCATGGCATCGCTGCTCCATTTAAAAGCCCTGGCTGAGTTAGCTGGGTGGTGCCTGTACATGCAGGTCGGGACTGATTCACAGTCCCGGCCTGCATGTACAGGCTTGTTCGCGATTCTGATCCCACGGGGCTAGACATGCCCTGCGGGATCAGAATCGTGATCTCCTTTTTTGCATCTGGGTCAGAATCGGGCCCCAAATGTGCAGGTTAATTGTTGCTGAAACAACATTAGCCTCAAAATGCAATGTGTGCCTTTGAGTCAGTCCTGACTCCTGGCAACCCAGAAGTTCCTGGGTTTTCTTGGCAGCATCACTGGAAGTAGATTGCCAGACCTTTATTCCAAGGCAATGGAGGGTTAAGTGACTTGCCCAAGACCACAAGGCGTGCTAGTGGGAATCAAATCCTGGTTGTTTGGTTACCAAGCCAGTGTTCTAACCACTAGGCTACTCCTCCACTCTGACATATTAGCCTCACTCCTCACATATGACATATAGCTTACCAATCAGGATTTCTATGCCATGTTTGTGAGAGCGATAGGAAAGAGGCATCACAAAAAATAGGGATATATAAAAACAAAATCATGGATGGCCTTCATGCTTCATCATGAGCATTTACGTCAACTTTTTACCATTTTGCTCTAGACGAGAATATCAACGCGCATCACATTTCCTTTCTAGATACTGTTGCAGATTTTGTTCTAGGGTTTAATGTCATTCCAATTTCTTTGGATTGACTTGAGGATATCTAGAAAAGAAGAATTCTGCATCTCACCAGAGAAATGTGGTGGCTTCACGTCAGCCTTTTTGCACAGAGATTGTGCTGAAGGATATTGTTTATGTGGCCCATTTCTGTAATCTCATTATCCTATGTTAGGAAAATGAAGGAAGGCAGGTGTTAGTGTATGTACAGAGCAGATCTTGTGAAGCAGATCAGAGCATAAAGGAATAAGGAAAGCGATATGAAAATAAGATGAATCTATTATCATTCCCCTCTCACAATTATCCTGTAAATGTGCATAATTGGACATCATGGGCCCGGTATTGAATTGAGCAGGCTATGCATTGCTACTGTGCATCTCTGCCAACCTTTAACCCTTGATATTAAATGCTGGGGTCATAGGTGGCCCCGCCATTGAATATTTGGACTCACCGCACATGCCCCAGAACTGCAGAAGCTAACCGGGTAGTGGTAATACTGCACCGCTGTCCAGTTAGCTCCTGTGAGTACAACTAGGACAACTTTTTCTTAACTTAGTTTTACCTGCAGGTCGCTAACCGAAAAGTGGTGCAGTATTGCCGCTCTCCAATTAGCGACTGCTGCTGCCTCTGCTCCTCCCTGGAACGTCCATGATACGCCCCGATGCTAAATGGTTAGCATTGGGGCATGTAGGGAAGATAATGGGGGATATTCAGCACCACTAACTGAGTTAGTGCCGTTGAATATCCCACTCAGCGGCATTTACATGGTTTACAGGTCTGTAAACTGTGTAAATGCCTTTTGAATACCGAGCCCCATACTTTTAAATATTAAATTTTGCTTTGTATGTACGTACAGTATGTGTGTGCCCACTTTCCCTGCAAGAAAAATAATGTGCCTTTAGTTTTTCGAGTTTGTGGCTGCCAGGATCTACTATTTTGTTTGAATGGCTGCTACTCTGCCATCTCTCAGAAGCTACTGCCTAGGTGCCCACTTAGTCTTGCCTAATGGCTGGGCTGGTCCTGCTTTCCAGCCTGTAGATTGTTTCCTCATAGATTGTATTTTCAGTAGCTAGCTCATTCATGGCCATGACTTTCAGGGGATTGATTGAACCTTTTCAGTAACTCACCATCTATTTTGATTCTGAACAGCTTATAGGCTAAGTCCTCTACTCTCTGGAAATGAGAGCTTGGCTAACAGAGCTTCCTGTTCTTTCTGTACTTGATGTTTTATTTGACTGTAATCTTTGAGACCTCAGCATTTCTCCAGGCCCTGGAGGCAGGTGGCACCTTATAGAATAGCCTATTTATTAACCATTTTATTGAGGCATGAGCATTCAAGGACAAGATTCAACTTCATCAAATATATGAAGTGCAGTAGAAGAAGTGGGTAAATATACATGAAGATGAGAGGAGCACAGCATATAGAGAAGACATTGATATATGCAGAGTACGGTGTGAAAAGGGATGAATGTGGGGAAAGAGCTGGCATCTGGGTTTCTGGCAAGTTCTGGTCCCTCTGTTAAGTGTCATTGTTGTGCAGTTTGTGGTTACTGGTGATTAAGCATGTGAGGTTAGGAGGTGTCTATTAGCCAGGGTAGAGCTGCTCCCCAAGGGCTGTGAGAGGGTTGCATCGTTGTCCAGAATGGGTTGTAGGATCTTGATGATGTGTTTTAGTGGTTCCAGCTAGGAGATGTAGGTGATAACCAGAGATGATCTTTGCAGTTTTCTAGGTTATGCCGCATCTTGGTACTTGGAACTGATGTTTCAGTCATCGCTCTGTGGCTTTCTTCAGAGATGTTCTGCTATTGTCTTTTTTGGGATGGTCCTGTAGCAGATTCTTCCTGGGTATTTGGCTCTGATTTGCTTTCTCACTTCATTGGGTGGGTATTGCAATTTCAAAAATGTCAGTTGTAGGTTCTTAAGATGCAAATCCTTGTCAGAAGGTCAGAACAAATGTGATTGTACCAAAGAACTTGGCTGTAAACAATGGACTTAATAGTATATGGTGGGTGGATGCTGGAAGTATGCAGATATGTATGTCAGTCAATAGGTTTCTGGTATAATGTGGCTCTTATGTGTCCCTTGTGTAATTGCACAGTATATCCATAAAATGAACTTGCTCAAATTGATGGTGAGGCTCAATTTGATGATGGGGTGGAGATTGTTAAATTTTGATAAAATTTATTTAGGGCTTCAACTCCATGGTCCCAGATGATGGAAATTCATCAATGTATCTCAGGACGAGTAGAGTCTTCTGGGTGTAAGAGTTGAGGAAGTGTTCTTTTATGTCATCTATGAAAATGTTGGCATATTGTGGAACTATCTGGGTACTCATGGCAGTCTGTTGACTTGTAAATATAGATCCGCTTCAAATCTGTAATAGTTGTGGATGAGGACAATGAGGCAGGGTGTAGAGGTCAGGTCAGCTGTAAAGGCATATGGGATGTTAGCTCTGATGGCTTGCAGTCCTTCTTTGTGGGGGATGTTGATATAAAAGGCTTCATGTCCATGGTTGTTAGTATGGTATTCTCTGGGAAGTGATCAAAAGAATGGAGTTTCTTCAGAAAGTCAGTGGTGTTACAAAAGTAACTGGGGGTGCTGGGGGCATTGGATTTGAGGATGGAGGGGTGGGAGGAGTGGCCTAGTGGTTAGGACAAGGTACTTCAGGCCGGAGGACCGGGGGTTCAAGTCCCACCTGGGGACAGCAATCTCAGGCCGGAGGGACTGGGATTTCTAGTCCTATAGGGACCACCTTGTGGTCTTGGGCAAGCCACTTAACCCTCCATTGCCCATGTTTCCTGTAAGTATTAGCATATGTGTGTCATATCCCCTCGTGTTAAATGTATCTCCCAATTGACCGCTTTGACCCGGTGAAAAGCAGGATATAAATACAGCTAAATAAATAAATAACCAGATACTTCTATTGTGATGGTGTTGATGCTGGAAACAATGGAGTGCCTAGGGTTCATTGGTTTGTGTATCTTGGGTAATAGAATTAGATGTGATTTCTGGGGTGTGTCCAGTAAAATCTGTGCACTCTACTGGGGAAGCCTTTCAGGAGATTATCATATTCTCCAGTGGGATCTATTACAGAGGCTTGTAAAATGTTCTGTTGAAGAGTTCTCTCTTCGCTTCTCAGGTAGTCCAATCTGTTCATGCCAAAAGCAGATCCTCTTTTGTCAGCTCCTTTGATGATGACACATCTGAGGCTGTAGATGACTTCCCATTCCATTCATCTGAGGTTATGGGCAAATGGTGCCATTGGTTAATAATCTCAGTTTGGGTATGGTATCAAAAACATTCTATACAAAAATCAAATCCAGTGTTATGACCATCTGGGGGTGTCCATTGTGAGTTTTTGTTATTGTGGTTTTTAGTAGGTGGAGATGATGTGTCAGTGTCTTTTTCTGAGAGTGTCTGTTGTGAGTTTCTGTTTTTGTGGTTTTTAGTAGGTAGAGATGATGTGTCAGTGTCTTCTTATGAGGGCATTTCTCCAAATGGGCTAGTTTTGCACATACCATGACAGTACTGAGCCTCATTCCTAAACCAGAATATGTGGAGTATGATCACAGTCTCTCAAATTTACTGCTAATGCTCAGCATTACCTGCATTGTGCCAAAGAGAGCTTCCTTCTGGAGTTCATAAGATGCAACATGAATAGGCAACATGAAGGACTACAAAAGGGAACTGCTACTTCTGGAGAGAGATCTGCAATTGTAAGTATTTACTTCTGGGAACTTTTCTAAATTTTGGGGAAAAAGGAATTCTTTAGATTAAAGCTGATTAATCTGTGAACCCAGTGTATTTGTTAAATCAGTCAGAACCTAGTAGCAGCAAAGAGCTTTCAGTTTAAATTTAAAATACAGAAGAGAGCTTTCTGGTTAAATTTAGACACCAAGACTCCCTCTATCCAAGCAAGGGCTGTGGGACTCCCCCTGGAAATTGGTCACAGATTAACTTAGAGGCAAAGGACATGGTACTGTTAGCAGCCAGCTTTTAATAAGTCTTCTTTACAATAGGATTAAAATAAGGAAGTGATAGTGCCTTTGTATAGGTCTTTGGTGCAACCTCATTTGAAGTATTGTGCGCAATTCTGGAGACCATACCTTCAAAAGGATAGAAACAGGATGGGGTCAGTATAGAGGGTGGTTACCTAAAATGATTAGTGGTCTTCATTATAAAGCATATGAGGACAGACTTAAAGATCTTAATATGTATATGTTAGAGGAAAGGTGGGACAGAGGAGATATGATAGAGACATGGCATAAATGCACAAGAGGAGAGCCTCTTTTGACTGAAAATCAAGCTCTGCTATGAAGGGGCAAAGGAGGGTGTAGGGGGATAAATAGGAGTAATATGCAGCAGTATTTCTTTATAGAAAGAGTGATAGATGCATGGTATTGTCTCCCAGTGGAGGTAGTAGAGACGAGGGCGGTATCTGAATTCAAGAAAGCATGGGACATAGTAACATAATAGCATAGTAACATAGTCAATGACAGCAGATAAAGACCAGTATGGTCCATCTAGTCTGCCCAGTTTATTTTGCTTTTATACTTGCCACCTTGAGATCTACAGAAATAATCACGCCAAAGTCTTTCTCCTGATCCGTACTCCAACCTCTTGCCCCCTATCGCGTACATTTCCCTTGGATTTCTGCTATCCAAGTGCATAATCCTGCATTTCTTTGCATTAAATCTTAATTGTCAGGAATTAGACCATTCTTCCAGCTTTTCTAAATCTTTCCTCATGTTCATCACTCCCTTGGGGGAGTCTACTCTGTTGCAAATTTTCGTGTCATCTGCAAAAAGACAGACCTTTCCATTCAGTCTTTCAGCCATATCACTCACAAATACATTGAACAGTGCCGGGCCCAGGACCGAACCCTAGGGCACCCCGCTACTCACCTTCCTTTCATCCGAGTGAGCTCCATTTACCGTCACCTTCTGTCGTCTGTCAGTCAACCAATTTCTGATCCAGTTTACCACCTTGGGACCCATCGCCAAGCTACTGAGTTTATTGATGAGCCTCCTATGAGGGACAGTATAAAAGGCTTTGCTGAAATCCAGGTAGATGACATCCATCACATGCCCCTGATCTAGTTCTCTGGTCACCTAGTCAAAGAACTCAGTCAGATTTGTTTGGCAAGATCGTCCTTCGGTAAAACCATGTTGCCTCGGATCTGGCAACCTGTTGGTTTTGAGAAAGTTTGCTCTTTCAGGAGTGCCTCCATTACTTTTCCCGCCAGCGAGGTAAGGCTCACGGGCCTGTAGTTTGACACTTCTTCCCTGTCACCACTTTTGTGTAGAGGTACGACATCAGCCATTCTCCAGTCTTGAGGAATTTCTCCTGTTTCCAAGGATCTGTTGAAAACATCCTTTAACGGCCCTGCAAGAACCTCTCTGAGTTCTTTCAGTATCCTGGATGTATCCCATTCGGTCCCATGGCCTTGTCCACTTTCAGTTTTGCAAGTTGTTCTAACACCTCATCTTCTGTGAATGGTGTGGTATATACTTCATTTTCATTGTTATATTTGAGAGTCACAGGTGGTCCTTCTCCAGGATTTTGTTTAGTAAAAACGGAGCAGAAGTATTTGTTTAGCAATTTCGCCTTTTCAATGTCACTTTCAATGAGTCCGTTCCCAGCACTTCTGAGTCCTGCAATTCCACCTCTGATCTTCTTACTTTCCCGAATATACCTGAAGAAAGTTTTGTCACCACACTTCACATCTTTAGCCATCTTTTCCTCTGCCTTTGATTTTGCTATCCTTATTTCTCTTTTAGTCTCTTTTGAGTTTGATCCTGTATTCATTTCTGTGTTCCTCTGTTTGCAAGCTTTTGAATTTTGTGAAAGCTGTGTTTTTTGCCTTTATTTGAGCAGCCACTTCTTTGGAGAACCAAATAGGTTTCCTTCTGCTCTTCTTTTTATTTACTTTCCTTACATATTTATCTGTTGCCCCTTTTATTGCCACCTTTAGTTTAGCCCATAGCAATTCCACTTCCCTAAACCCCTCCCACCCTGCCAACTCCTCCTTCAGGTACTTGGCCATCTTACTGAAGTCAGTGTTTTTGAAGTTTAGGACTTTGAGCTTGCTATGATTGGACTGCACCATGGCTTTTATCTCAAACCGCACCGTGTGATGATCGCTGTTGCTTACAGGAGCGTCCACCCGGAGATTTGACACGCTATCACCGTTGGTGAGCACAAAATCCAGCGTTGAGCTTTCCCTGGTTGGTTCCATCACCATTTGTCTAAGTAACGCATCCTGGAGAGCATCCACAATTGTTTTGCTTCTTTCTAGATTTGCAGAAGGAGTTATCCAATCCACATCGGGTAAATTAAAGTCACCCAATATGATTGCTTCCCCCTTTGTGGCTATCTTGGCAATATCTAATCAATTCGTTATCTATCTCTTCAATTTGAGATGGAGGTCTATAGACTAGACCAGTATGGATGACAGTGCCATCTCCTCTTTCCAACACAATCCAGAGTGCTTCTTCTTTTCCCCATGCCCCCTGCATTTCAGTACATACAAGGCTACTCCTCCTCCTTTTCCATTTACTCTGTCTCTTCTGAATAGATTATAGCCAGCTATGACTACATCCCAATCATGTGATTCATTAAACCATGTTTCTGTAATGGCCACAATGTCCAAGTCCATTTCCACCATTAAGGCTTCCAGGTCCGGAACTTTGTTGGCGAAACTTCGAGCATTTGTGCTCATTGCTTTCCAGCATTTAACTGGCTTGCGTGTATTTTGCATTGATTTTGCTCTGCCCACTTCTTCCCACTTGTTTTTGATGGGTGGTTTAAAAGTGTGGCTGTTTCTGATGTTTTTATGCTTTTCCAGGGAGTGACGTCCAGAACTTAACCTTCCCCATCCGTCACCCCCTTTTTCTAGTTTAAATGCATATCCACATACTTCCTGAATTTTTCACTTAGGATTCTTTTCCCTGTGACAGAGAGATGTA
Organism: Ichthyophis bannanicus; assembly: GCA_033557465.1. Classification (NCBI taxonomy): domain Eukaryota; kingdom Metazoa; phylum Chordata; class Amphibia; order Gymnophiona; family Ichthyophiidae; genus Ichthyophis; species Ichthyophis bannanicus. Next base: position 533,020,796 of record CM066031.1, on the reverse strand, counting down.
GTCCATCAGCACAGTATAGTCTCTTGTTGGTCCATCTGTTTCCCCAGTCGCCTATAAATCGGAATCCTTCCTCTTTGCACCAGGTCTGGAGCCATGTGTTAAAGCTGTTTATGCGAAGTAGCCTTTCTGCCTCCTTACCAAGAACAGGTAGGACTTCTGAGAATGCTGCAGTGTTAACTATGGGCTTTAGTTTCTCCCCTAGAGTTTGAATGTCCCTTTGAACTGTAGTGGCACTGTTTCTAGCCAGGTCATTTGTACCCAAATGGATGACAACATCAATGTTGGTGTGCTTGCTTTCAGCCCTAATGACATCAACAATTTGGTTTGTATTCTTGCTAGCTGAAGAGCCTGGAAGACAATTGACTAACTTCTCTCCTTTGAACTGTGTTCCCAAGTTGGTGCCTGTGATGATGGAATCACCAAGTAGTAGTAGTTTTCTGTTCTTTGAGTTTTTCTTCATATTTGGTGCTTTATCAGGAGATTGGGCATTGACTGACTCATTTAAGGGCCCTACAGCTTCCCTGGATTGGGCATCCTCATTAACCAAAGCAGAGAAGGCATTTTGCAGTGATATCTCATGATGTACAGGGTGTTTCTGCATTACAGGACGCAATCTACCAGAGCCCACTGTGATCCATTTGTTCCTGGGGTGTTTGATTCTTTGTGGGAGCAGTGGTGGACTTTGTTCAATTTGTATCCTAGAAGAGGTGTGTTTCATTGCAGCCAGTTCCTCCCTCAGTAGAGTCAATTCTTTATGCATGGCAACTAGGTCTTCCCTTAGTAGAGACAATTCTTTATGCATGGTAGCTGACTTGAGGCACATAGGACAAGCTCCTAGGCTCCAAATGATTTGTCTTGGAATGAAAGTACCACAGTTATTGCACTGAATACATGACATGCTGATTAAGCAAAGAGGAAGAACATAGAAGATGTCTAAAAGATAAAAGGAGACTATTGTAGTTGATATGGAAGGCAGACTAGATAGGTCATGTGGTCTTTTTCTGCCATCATGTTTCTGTTTCTACGTTATGTGCCAGGGCTCAAACTTGAGAGGGGATTAGAGGTTATACAATTTTGGCATTTGACACACTCTTTCACCTTTCACAGTCATTAGAGTCCAAGCCAGAAGTCTGTGTTCTGAACCAAGGGTTTACTTAAAAGTTAGAGGCATTGATAAACAACTTTAACTTTGAACAGCCATGTGATTTCATGGCTATTCTGAGACTTTGCCCTGCAGCAGGAAGCAATAGCGGCCAGGCAAGAAAAGTATTACTTACAGGTAGAGACTGGAGGCAGCACAGCAAACTTCATTTAAAGTAGAGTGTTTGCTGTACTCTGCCTGGCCGCTGCAGTGTGGGTCCCAGTGACCCATGGTCCCCCTCCTTGCCTTGGCTCCCCACACTGTAGGGGATGATTTAGCGTAATTCACACGTTTGAGAACCCCCCTCTCCCCCCCTCCCCGCACATCTACAGTGGCTCCAAATCTCTTTAGTTTCTTTTTGCTGGTTAGGGAGGCTGGTGCAGATCTTTCTCAGAGGTGGATTCTATACCTGGTTAGGTGCCAGAGGCACTTGCCCCTAATGGCTAACATCCACTTAGATTTATTTTATTTATTTATTATAAATGTATATGCCACATTTTCCATTAGATCAAATGCGGTTCACAAGAAACAACATTTGAATTGTACAGGGAATAGTACATATTCAGTTACAAAGAACAATTTAAATTATGCACAATAACATTGTTATGACAATCAAAATGATTAAGAGCAAAACTATATACATATTCTGTCCCAATAGCATAGTGTATGCAATTAGGAAGATACTGTCTAAGGGGGAGGTATGCAAAGGCAACTTATGTGGCGAGATCAGTAAGGTCAGTATTATTGGGATCATTTTGGTTTCCAAAATGTTGAATGAACAAAAGGGTGTTGAGTTTTTTATGGAATGTGGAGAGGTCGTTTATATCTCTCAGGTTGTCTGGGAGCTTGTTCCAGAGTATGGGCAAGCAGTGTGAGAAAGCTCTGCTGTTTGTAATTTTTCTGGCTTTCTTGAATTCTGATGGAATTGAAAGTTTATTTTTATTACTATCTCGTTCAGTGTGAGTGTTCATTTTCTTGGCAATGAGGGTGGAGAGGTGTGATGGGGCGATGTTTTTGATCAGTTTAAATGTAGTTACAAGTATTTTATAATATATGCGGCTTTGGATTGGGAGCCGTTGTAGATTGTATAGTATTGGGATGATGTGATCTATTGGGTTAACATTTGATGTTATTCTAGCTGTTATATGTTATGCAGTTTGGAGCTGTCTTAAGGTTTGCCTAGGTAGTCTCTGGAGGATGGTGTTGGAGAAGTCAAAATTAGGCATAATAATTGAGGACTGATCTGAAGACATGGGAGTGGAGGAGGGGGCGAAGTGTTTTTTACATTCTAAGTTTATAGAAAGTCTTGTTTGTGGTTTGTTTTATGTAAGAAGACATATTGAGAGTACAGTCTAGGATAACTCCGAGGTAGATGTGCATGATGCAATTATTTGAGGGCCAAAAGCAGGAAACTACTTTACAAGCAAGGTTTTTATAGGCAGTGGGCTTTTCCTTCTCCAAAATAACTCCTCTCATTCTGAATTGAATAGCAAGAGGGAACCTCTCAGAATGCTGAAAAGTATAAGTCCTTAGCCTGTATGATTCTGATGATTTTTAGCAGGGACACTGGATGGTGCTGCTGATCCTAACTGCAAAATCCAAGTGGTCTCTACATCTCTCTTTCTATTCTCTTCATATATTCACAGTTTTTGCATTTCCTTTTATTTATTTATTTAATTTATTGGTCAGTTTTATATACCGCCTTTCATTAGAATCAAAGTGGTTTACATCGAACAAAAACTGGAACGTTACATTACAACTTATTTAAAACAGGTAACTTATCAACATCCATGGAAAGGTATGATGTCTTCAACTATTTACATGGGTGAGGGAGAATTAATAACTCAACATATTTACAGATATATAGAAATTATATTTGCATATAAACATGTTCATTGTTTGAGAGTGTTACATATTGCATTTTTAATGCATTCCATCAAATAGATTTGTCTAAATATGAGGATGAGTGTTTGGTGGGGCTGTCACTGGCAATTTCTATGTAGTATCTATATAAGGCTTAATTCTGTTGCTACTTTTAATTTATTGTTGGCGGATATGAATTCAAGGTCTTCTGTTAAAGGAGCATGTTTATGTTTGATGTTTTGAATCTTCCTCAATATCTCTGATTATTTTAATCTTATTGTATATCCATCAAGGATATCTCTGCACATAGTGATTTTATTTTTCATTTTCCAAGAAGGAGCTGCTATCATTCTCTTTTTCTTCTGGCTTTGCATTTTTGCTGGTAGTATTCTAGAAAAAGGGACTGATACTTCTGGAAAGGGATCTGTAATTGTAAGTATTTACTTCTGGGAATTTTTCTAAATCTTTGTGAAAAAGGAATTCTTTAGATTAAAGTGGATTAATCTGTGAATCCAGTGTATTTGCTAAAACATTCAGGGCCTAATATCAGCAAACTGCTTTTAGTTAAATTAAAAACGCAACAGGTAGCTTTCCGTTTAAATTTAAACCCAGCAGATAGCTTCTAGTTTAAATTTAATACTCAGTCAGGGCCTAGTAGCAGCAAAGAGCTTTCAGTTTAAATTTAAAACACAGCAGAGAGCTTTCTGGTAAAATATAGAACCCAAGACTCCCTCAATCCAAGCAAGGGCTGTGTGAATCACCCAGGAAATTGGTCACAGATTACCTTAGAAGTACAGTACAGGATACTGTGTAGCAGCCAGTTTTTAATAAGTCTTCTTTCCCTCCCTCCCTCTCCAACACTCACCCACCCCTAGGATAATCATAGCTTTATAGGTGCTTCAATCTCTTAAAGGAAAGGAGGTGCCATATTCACTCTCAGGTGCCACTGTTTATCCTCATCAGGCATACATTAAGGACCTGAGATTAATTAAGCTTCAGGTGAACAAAGTACATTCAACGTATTAGGTATAGTTTTATTAGTATAAGCATCCCCAGCAACCCTTAGTAAGTAAATACCTAAACACAACCTTAAAACTAAGATGCAGACAGAAGTCCAGCAGCAAGATGAAAGTTTTCCAATCTTTTGCATTGAGTGTCACATGTATAATTTTCTCTCAGTTGGTGAGGGGTCTTACGTGAGCACTAGGTGCAAAGAACACTTTGCTCTCAGAGAACAAGTCTGATCTCTGGAGGCTAGAGTAACAGACTTGGAGGACGTAAGGAAGACACAGAGGTACATAGATGAGACCTACAGGGATATAGTACTGAAGTCCCATCTCCAGTCTGACAGCATCCCTGTTTCCATGGAGGAGAGAGGTCACATGACAGGAGAGCATCACCTTGGTGCAGCAGGAAGTGATCCTGTAACTAGAACCAGGTGATGTAAAACCCTCTCGCACTCAGGAGATTTCTCCAGGGCCATGTGCCCACGAGGGAAGGGTTAGGACAGATGTTGTAGATGGTGATTCGATCATCAGGCATCTAGATAGCTGGGTGGCTGGTGGACGTGAGGATCACCTGCTAACATGCCTGCCTGGTGCGAAGGTAGTGGACTTCACGTGCCACCTAGACAAGGTTAAGATAATGCTATGGTGGAATCTGCTGTCTTGGTACATGTTGGTACCAATGATATAGGAAGATGTGGTAGGGAGGTTCTGGAGGCTAAACTTATGCTTTTAGGTAGGAAGTTGAAATCCAGAACTTCCAGGGTAGCATTCTCCAAAATGCTTCCCGTTCCACACGCGGGACCAAAAGGCAGGCAGGGAACCGGAGTCTCAATGTGTGGATGAGATGATGGTGCAAGGATGAGGGGCTTGGATTTGTTAGGAACTGGGTAACATTCTGGGGAAAGGAGGATCTCTTCCAAAGGGATGGGCTCTACCATAACTGGGACAAAACCAGACTGCTGGCATTAAATTTTAAAAAGGAGATAGAGCAGATATTAAACTAGATAATGGGGGAAAGCTGACAGTCACCCAAGAGCACATGGTTCGGAACAATGTATCTTTGAAGGATACTAGCAAAAGATTGAAGTTAGGGCATATCAGTAGAGAGGTTCCAATAAAGACAAAAGTAGCCCAAATGCCCTTGAGTACAGAGCAGTCAGAGCTTAAAGATTCCAAATTACCCCTGCCTACTGATAACCAGATTAATATGAATAAAATACAGCCTCTAAAATGCTTGTATGGAAATGCTAGAAGTCTAAAAAATAAGATGGGAGAGTTAGAATATATAGCACTAAATGAGAGGTTAGATATGATTGGTATCTCAGAGATATGGGAGGAGGACAATCAGAGAGGCTGTTGCTGCCAAAAAAGCATCCTTCAGGAAATGGATAAAAGAGTCAAACGAAGAAAACTGGAAACAGCACAAGCACTGGCAAGTTAAATGCAAAGCATTGATAAGGCACGCAAAGCAAGAATTTGAGAAGGAACTTGCTACGGAAGCAAAAACACGAAATAAAGACTTTTTCAAGTACATTCATAGCAAAAGGCCTGTGAGAGAGTTTGTTGGGCCATTAGATGATAGAGGGGAAAAGGGGCAGTAAGAGGAGACAAGTCTATAGCAGAGAGACTGAATGAATTCTTTGCTTCGGTCTTTACTGAGGAAGATGTAGGGATGTTACCCAATACTGAAGTGGTATTTAAAGGTGATACTGCAGAGGAATTGAGAGAAATATTGCTACACCGGGAAGATATATTACAACTATTTGATAAACTGAATAGTAGCAAATCACCTGGACCGGATGGTATACATCCAAGAGTGTTGAAAAAACTGAAATATGAGATTGTGGACCTGCTATTGGTAATCTGTGAACTTTCATTAAAATCATCTGTAATACCTGAAGATTGGAGGGTCAGCAGCGTAACACCAATCTTTAAAAAGGGTTCCAGGGGTGATCCGGGAAATTACAGACCGGTGAGTCTGACGTCAGTACCGGGGAAAATGGTAGAAACCATCATAAAGAACAAAATTACACAGCATATAGATAGTCATGGCCTAATGGGAGACAGCCAACATGGCTTTAGACAAGGAAGATCTTGTCTTACTAATCTGATATGTTTTTTTGAAGGTGTGCATAAACAGGTAGACAAAGGTGAGTCGGTTGATATAGTGTATCTGGACTTTCAGAAAGCTTTTGATAAGGTCCCTCATCAGAGACTTTTGGCGAAACTAAAAAGTCATGGGATAGGAGGCAGTGTACTATTGTGGATTAAACTAGTTCCCTGTAAAATAGTTATCTCCAAGTTATAATGCCCTGTTCAATGTAATTTCAGTTTGTTCAATGTAAACCGCACTGATGCAGAATAGCGCGGTATATAAGAGAATATAAATAAAAAAAATAAATAAATAAAGATAGAAAGCAGAGGGTAGGGCTAAATGGCCAATATTCCCAATGGAAAAAGGTGAATAATGGAATACCCCAGGGATCTGTACTGGGTCCGCTACTTTTTGACATATTCATAAATGATCTGGAAAAGGGAATAACGAGTGAGGTTATCAAATTTGCAGATGATACAAAATTGTTTAAAGTTGTTAAAACCCATGAGGATTGTGGAAAACTGCAGGAGGATCTGGATAAATTGGAAGACTGGGCATCCAAATGGCAGATGAAATTCAATGTGGACAAGTGCAAAGTTATGCACCTAGGAAAGAACAACCCACACTATAGTTACACAATGCAAGGTTCCACATTGGGAACCACCACCCAGGAAAAAGATTTAGGAGTCATCGCGGATAACATGTTAAAACCCTCTGCCCAGTGTGCAGCGGCGGCCAAGAAAGCAAATAGAATGCTAGGTATCATAAAGAAAGGGATGGAAAATAAAACAAAGGATATTATAATGCCTCTGTATCGTTCCATGGTACGACCGCACCTTGAATATTGTGTGCAGTTCTGGTCACCGTATCTTAAAAAGAACATAGCATTATTAGAAAAAGTACAGAGAAGAGCCACCAAAATGGTAAAGGGGATGGAAGGCTACTCCTATGAAGAGAGGCTACAAAGGTTGGTGCTCTTCAACCTGGAAAAGAGACGGCTGAGGGGAGATATGATAGAAGTCTATCAATTAATGAATGGAGTGGAACGGGTAAACGTGGATCAATTGTTTACGCTATCAGAATATAGAAAGACTAGGGGACATTTATTTATTTTATTTATTACAGTTGCTTATATACCGCACTATTCGGTATCAGCGCGGTTTACATATAACAAAGTGACCAATACACACATTCTGTTTGGTTTTACATCGAACAGGAATATAAACTTGGATAACAGGGGCTGAACTATATACATGAACTATTTACATGAAATATGCTATATACATGAGGTAAATTCCTATAACATTGTTGAATTGCACAATAAATGATGAATCCGTTTTGAATACTTGAGACCTTGTGAGTATGGGCTGCAAAAGGGCGGTGTTTCTTAGGTGGTGCTAACTAAATTCATCGCTGGTTGGGTAGTATTGAAGGAAGAGGTGATATTTGATTGCCTTCCTGAATTGGGTCAGGTCTGTTATAGCTCGAATGTCTGGTGGGAGTGCATTCCAACATTTGGGGACGTAAAGGCTGAAGGCCCTATTTGCTGTTGTATTATTGCATTTTGTCAAGGTCTTCGGGGTTGCTAATAAATTTAGGGCTGTTGACCTCCTGGCTCTGTTGGGGGGCACTGTATGGATGAGATCCGTAAGCGCTGTGGAGGAAAGGCGCTTGATTGCCTTGAATGAGAGGATTAATGTTTTGAAGATAATCCTTCCGTGTATAGGTAACCAATGAAGCTGTTTTAATATCGGAGTCACGTGGTCTCTTCTGGAGGCTCCATGAAGAATCCTTGCTGCAGCATTCATGGCCAGTTGTAGCGGGTTTAGTGTGGATTGCGGGAGACCTTGTAGGATGGAATTGGCAAAGTCAAAGTGCGGCAGGATCAGTGCTTGGTATATGGTCCGGAAATCATCTGGCTCCAGTAGGGAGCGCAGATGTCTGAGTGAACGGATTTTAAAATAGACTGCTTTGACAATGTTGCTTATATGACATTTCATGTCCAGATGTTGGTCTAAGGTGATCCCCAGGTATTTTATTGTTTCTTTGGTTTGTAATTCCGCTTCCTTTACCTTTATATGTGTCGGTGGGGTAAAATCTGGGTCTCTAGCGATGAACAATACCTCCGTTTTCTTGTGCTGGATGCGGAGGTTTTGTGCTTGTAGCCAATCCGACATGGTATTGAAGCATTCTATAAGAGGTGTAAGGTCCATTTGAACGGTTGAAAAAGGCATATATAGTAGGATGTCGTCTGCATATATCAGACAGCTCACGTTAAATGATCTAATGATGTTGCAGATGGGCTGCATGTAAATGTTGAATAGTAAAGATGACAATGAGGATCCCTGCGGCACACCTTGTGTTTGATGGAATTGTTTCGACTCTTCTGCTCCAGATTTAACATATTGACGTCGGCCATTTAGATAGGAACTGCACCAATTGAGCGCGGTATTACAAATTCCCTTTTCTTTCAGTCGCCCGAGGAGAATCTCATGATGAACCGAGTCAAAGGCTGCAGCGATGTCTAAATAGATGAGCACAAAGCCTTGTCGGATGTTGTCAATGCCTGTGAAAATGTTATTGAATAAGAAGGTGAGAAGTGTCTCTACTCCATGGTACTCTCTAAACCCGTGTTGGCAATGATCCAAGGGCGCTGTGGAGTCTATATGATCCTGGATTTGCCTTTGGACCTCTTTCTCTAATATCTTTGCTAGTATAGGAATACTAGCTATTGGTCTGTACGATTCGGCTTGTTGTGGATCAAGTTTAGTGTTCTTCAGTAACGGCCTGATAGATGTTTGCTTGATGGTTGTAGGGAAGGAACCAGTAGTAAAGGAATGTTTTGTCAATTTTGCGATGAATGGACTGAATTCCTTGCGTAGCTCCTTGATCCAAAAAGCCGGACAAGGATCTGTTTGTGCTGTGGAGGTATTGAGGGAAGCTATTGTATCTTCAATGCTTTTTCTAGATGGTGCGGAAAACTTACTTAAAGGGGTTATGCCGGTATGGTTTGGAGTGAGGCTGTTGATATTTGTCGGTCTGTATGATCTTTGACTGGAGGTAGTCAGCGAATTTTTGTGGATGGATATCCACGTGTTGTTCAGGAGTTGGTTCTTTAGAAAGGGCTTGCACCAAGTTGAAAAGATCCCGTGGTTTGTTCAGAGATCTTTTCAAAGTGTCAGTGTGGTGCTGTTTCATTTTTATTGAGATCGCTTCCCTGTGCCTTGTTAGGTGGAGTTGGTAAGCTGTCAAATCTTGTGTGGAGAGTGATCGGCGCCATTTCTTCTCTAGTCTGCGTAGTTGTGTTAGAGAAGTTCTCAATTCTTGGGAGAACCAAGGGGCCGCATTTCTTATTCTCTTGGATGTGTTATTGCTTTGTGGACGTTGAGAGATAGCCTTGAGGTTGAGGTTCCATGCGGTGACTAGTTCTTCCGGGTCCGATGAGGTTATGGTGAAGAGGGATTGGGTTTGCGATAGTATTAACTCTCTGTCAAATGCGCGGAAGTTTCTTGTTAGGGTTCGAGCTGTGTTGTAGCATTTTTGGGTACTGTGCCGCCGGCTGTCCTTGGTGGGTATTTGAAAAGTGATAAGTTTATGGTCAGACCAGGGGACGTCAATGATAGACAACATCGTGTTATGGTTTTCCTCGAGGGCTGCGTGAGGTGCGAACACCATGTCCAAGATATTGCCCTTATCGTGTGTGGGTTTGTCGATGATTTGTGTAAAGCCCAGATTCTCGATGGCTTCGAGGAATGCAGTTGCATGGCTTTGATGAAGTGAAGGGAGGTTAAAGTCTCCCATTATCCAAATAGGTGGGTTGAAGTTGTGAGCATTGGCAGCAAGGTCGAGAATTGTGGGGAGGTCCTCAGGTGATGACGATGGTGATCTGTATAGTAGAGTGAAGCTACAGGGTAAATTATTTAAGACAAATAAGAGAAAATAATTTTTCACTCAACGTGTAATCAAACTCTGGAATTTGTTACCTGAGGATGTAGTAAGGGCTGTTAGTGTAGCTGGGTTTAAAAAAGGTTTGGACAAGTTCCTGGAGGAAATGTCCATAACAGGATACTGGGCTTGATGGACCTCGGTCTGACCCAGTATGGCATATCTTATGTTCTTATGTTCTTATGTCCTGGGGCAAGCAATGGATTTCCTGGGACCTCAATGCTTTATGGACCTTTCCTCCAGGAACTTCTCCAAACCATTTTTAAACCCAGCTACAATAACAGCTTTTACTACATCTTCCGGTAACAAATTCCAGAGTTTGATTACGCATTGAGTGCAAAAATATTTTCTCTTATTAGTCTTAAATGGATTATATTGTAGCTTCATTGCATGACTCCTAGTCTTTCTACTTTTTGATGATGTAAACAACTAATCTACGTTTACCCATTCTACTCCATTCATTAATTTATAGACCTTTCTCATATCTCCCCTCAGCCATCTCTTTTTCACGTTGAAAAGCCCTAACCTTTTAAGTCTTTCCTCATATGAGTATTTTTCCATCCTCTTTAACATTTTGGTGGCTCTTCTCAGTACCTTTTCTAATTCCACTATATCCTTTTTAAGATATGGCTACCAGAATTGCACACAATATTCAAGGTGCAGTCGCAATATGGAGGGATATAGAGGCATTATAATATCCTTGATTTTATTTTCCATGTCTTTTCTTATGATTCCTAGCATTCTATATGCTTTCTTGGCCACTGCTGCACAATGGGCAGAGGGTTCCAACGTATTATCTATGATGACACCTTTTTCCTGGGTGGTGGTTCCTAAAGTGGAGCCTTGCATCATGTAACCATAGTTTGGGTTGTTCTTTCCTAGGTGCATTACTTTGCACTTGTCTACTTTAAATTTCATCTACCATCTGGATGTCCAGTCTTCTAATTTATCAAGGTCCTCTTTCAATTTTTCACAATCCTCTTGTGTTTTTACAACGCAGAATAATTTTGTGTCTTCTGAAAATTTGATCACCTCACTCATTATTCCCATATGCAGGTCATTTATGACTATGTTAAAAAGCAGTGGGCCCAGCAAAGATCTCTGGGGCACTCCACTATTCACCTTTCTACATTGAGAAAATTAGCCATTTAGCCCTATTCTCTGCTTTCTATCTTTTAACCAATTCCTGATCCATGACTTTTTAATTTGGACAAGAGTCTCTCATGAGGGACCTTGTCAAAGGTTTTCTGAAAATCCAGATACACTATATTAACTAGCTCACCTTTGTCTACCTGTTTATTCACACCTTCAAAAAAATATAACAGGTTAGTAAGACAAGACTTTCCTTGGCTAAAGCCATGTTGGCTTACTCCCATTAAAAAATGACTTTCTACATGTTTAGTAATTTTATAATTTTTAATGGCTTCTGCCATTTTGCTTGGACTGGAGGAGTAGCCTAGTTGGTAGAACACTGGCTTGGTAACCAAGCAACCAGGGTTTGATTCCCACTAGCACTTCTTATAGCCTTGGCCAAGTCACTTAACCCTCCATTGCCTCAGAAGAAAGGCCTGGCAATCTATTTCCAGTCACACTGCCAAGAAAACCCAGGAGTCTCTTGGTCACCAGGAGTTGGCATTGACTCGAAGGCACACATTGCATTTTTGCCATTTTGCCCAGTACTGAGGTCAGGCTCAGAAGTCTGTAGTTTCCCGGATCACCCCTGGAACTTTTTTTTTAAATTAGCATTACATTGGCCATTCTCTAACTTTTAGCTGTAATGTAATGATAGTTTGCAGATTACTAATAGTTGTTCTGCAATCTCATATTTCAGTTCTTTCAACACCCTCGGATCTATACCATCCAGTCCAGGTGATTTACTACTCTTCAATTTATCAAATATTTGGAATACATCTTCCCAGTTTATCGATATTTCTTTCATTTCTTCAGATATATCACCTTTAAATACCATTTTAGGCATTGGTAACTGAAGAAAACTCCATGATTTGACCTCAATACCTCGGCTCTTCAGGTCTCTGGTCCATCAGCAGTGAGAGACAGATAGAGAGTAATACAGAACACACTCACACACACACAAAGTGCTATTTTCTTTGAGCTCAGAGGGAAGACGGCAAGCGGTATATGGACGGGCATAATTCCACACCTGCCGAATTCAAAGTCCTCCTCCAAAAAGCTCTCTTTTTATTAGAGAAAAAGAGGAAGTTACAATCATTTATTATAACCATGAAATAACACAAGGTGTCGCCAAAGTTCTTTTTACAAAGTAAGATCTGATTACAGTATATTAGATGAAATTTATAATTACAAAAGTTGCAAAAATTATGTTGTGTCAGCAGGGACTTCCAGCTGACTGTACAATGAACTATGGTTGCACAGGTCATAGCCTATGTTCTTTTTGCTTGCGTTAACACTGTTCCATCTATTTTAAAGACGGTTACACAGAGAACTCATGACCATGACATCTTATTCTATTTAAGAAAGTAGGTGAAAAGTCAAACTTCTAAACACATTTTGTATCAAGAACTTCATCCATCTTCAATTACATATTGGGGATTATGGTATCCCTCTATCTGTCCATCCCTTCAGTCCTCCCTGTGATTCTAAAAAGAATCATTACTAAAGAACAGTAGCTGAAACATGTCCAATTCCGGAATAATCTTCTACAGTAGGCTTCATTTTGCAGATGTTCTTTCAAAGTCCTAGGCACATCTGGTCCATAGGTGAGCTCCATTTTGTTCATTGGAAGAAATCCTTATACAAAATCATGTGACATTGTTTACCTTTGCTTAGCCCCAACAAAAATGTGTACAGAAAACAAGACTTTACCAATTATTCTTGTAAGCACTACCTCATCCAGCAGTGGCCAACTGCTTCTCGTAGATATCATGACACCAGTCATCACTTCAGATTCGTCAGCAGCATCCTTTCACACCATGGGCTGTGCTATGCACATCTTAGATCAATCTTTTTCAGTGACCATCCACCCAGGCTTCACTGCTGCACATACATGAGCAGTTCCGCTGGAATTGTTGATCTTTATCAGGAGTCTCCATATCCAGTAGCATTTCATTCAGTCGTTTTCCTCTTCGGCCCATAGGATTCAGTGCATACAATATAGAATTGTAAAAATCCTACTCTCCACTACAGCATCTCTCTTGATGCCATACAATTGCAAACAAGCACAATTATTCATCCCTAATGACAGTCTTGAACAGAATTATATTATCCATTGTTAATTACAATACATCCATAGCTAGCACTAAACTATTACATAGCTAACCTGTAACAGTTATTTTTTTTTTTTCATCTGCATTCCTAAACTTATTCTGTCTACTTGCCAAATCAAATGTTAGCATGTGGCCTGATAGTCACATTGCTTTTTCCTGTCAGGAACACAATTGTATATTCATATCACTAATTATGTTTGTGATGTATTCTCCAGCCTTAACAATATACATGATATAGTCAATCTGATTTATTCAAGGGGTAACAAACATTAAAACATAACAAGCAGTTTATGACAAATAAGTTAAACTAATTTCAATTGTTTGTCAACAATTATTAGGAAGGCTGTCTTATCTTAGGTGATGATTCAACTCACATTACTTTAAACATTATCACCGCATCCTGCACACACAAACACCCCAGTACCTCACTGGTCTTCTCCGCTTCCATATCCCTACACGTAGTCTTCATTCTCTTCACATTAATAGACTTCACTTCCCCCCACCATCTCGTGCACACTTACAGTCTACCCGTCATTCTGCCTTTTTCTTCCTTGGTCCAGCTCTGTGGAATTCTCTTCCCACTCCACTCCATCTGGAAGATAACTACACCAATTTCAGGCCCCTACTTAAATCCCATCTGTTCACCTCAGCATATAACCTCCCAGCCACACCCAGCTGACCTGGTTTATCTATTTTTATTTTATTTATTTATTTGTGTGCTTTTCTATACCGCCCCTTCCAGAGATCAGGGGCAGTTTACAAGGAACTTAAACAACAATATAGCAAACAGTGCAATATTGCATTACATTAAACATTAAGTGACACATTAAGTGAACATAAGAACTAGATTACATAAGAACTGGGTTACAAGGAAAACAATGTGTAGGTTATTAACATAAGAACATAAAGGAACATAAACTATGTTACAAAGAACCAAAGTGTAGATTATTTACATGGTTGACAAGAGACTATTTATAATAGTTATTTGGGATCATAAGTACAGTGTTGGGAGGAAGACAATTTTGAGTGGATATTAAAATGAAGTCTAGATTTAGGTGGGATAGATTTGTGTTTGGTTAGTTGCATATTCTTGTGTAGTAAATTTGATTTCAGGTTGTAGGTTGCTGTAGTGTTGACTAAATAGGTAGGTTTTAAGTTCTTTCCTGAAAGATGTACGATCCTTAATCTCTCATAGATTTAGTGGCAGTTTATTCCATTGGCTGGGAGCATAATATGAATTATTTTTGCACTCTTCTTTGTTTTTTTTTAAATTAATTTTTTTCTAATACTACTTTCCTCACTAATCACAGCATTCACATTGCAACTAAAACTTGGTACAACACATTAAACAGGAACATTGATAACTTGAAAATTTTCTTTGTAAGGCAATGAGGGTTAAGTGACTTATCCAAGGTCACAAGGAGTGCTAGTACTCTAGTCATTAGACTACTTCTCCATTTCATTCTAATTCACATAGACATCTAAGCTCACAAAGGAAGGAACAATTTACATAAGGGTGTGTACATTCATAAACTATAAAACCTTTTAATACCAAATTTGAACCAACTAAAACTGTTAATTACCACTTCTTTTCAGAACAAAACAGCATAGTAGTAGAATATCAGCACACAGGGCTCCTCATGCAAGAAGCCTGAGACAAAATCAGTATTAATCAAGTGAGCAGATAACTCTAGAGCTCTAGGAAGAGCGAACACTCCAGCTAGTTGAGCATTAACAAATAGCAAAGCAGCCGACTCTGTCACAGAATCAATTCTTTCAATTGCATCAGTTTTCCTTACTCATTGCACAAATCATTATACAAGTGCAGAAGACGCAAAAACTTAATGAGAGACATGTTATAGTACTAGAAAATCAGTAATTTGGATTGCAAAGACTACTGCTACCAGCCCAGTGGCTTACGTCTAATGGGAAATTTCTGAGTGAGAACACAAACAGCAGCAACAGAAGAGGTAAGCATATTGGATCACACTTGCAATTAACAACATCAATTCTGCAGAGGTTTTTCATAATAATTAAAACATATACGACATGAGAATTTAAGATCACTCCTCCAATCGACTCCTGCAGATTAGTTTAAAAGAGACTAAGAGAATATCAGCATTTTTTCTTCAAACATTTGCTCATACACTATCATAGTTGAACTTTCAACTTTTCACAAAAGGAAAATAATAAAACATTATACATATATTTACCATACTGTTTTAATTACTTAATTCACTTGTTTGAATGTAGTTGCATCATTCACTTTTTCCCTTTAAGTAACCAAACTTGCTTGACTTAACTTGACTAGCAATTCAATTTTTTCCCAGTTAAGTTACTAACTTCTTTTACCTTTAAAACAATTTTTTAAACCTTTATTACATCACACAATTATCAAATATCTAAATATATCAAAGCATGGAAGATCTTCCCATTCATTCACATCAAATATAACTAGAAATAGAAGTTGGAAAATATATCATCAATCATTTTTTTCCAAAGCATCCAGAGACATAAACACCAAGGAGTAATGTTTCTAATAATATTTTTCAGCATTACACATAGAATAGAATCAGTAAATAAATTCTCATAACCTAAAATAAGTTCAGATCCAGACCTTTAAAACAAACTTATTTACTATACATACACAAGTAAGAGAAATAGTTAATCACATTTGGAGGTTTTTTTTTTAACTTCCCTAATAAAGAAAATCTTACCACAGTTGCTCAAGACGTTCTTTCCTGCTAATATTGCATTCATGCCAAGCCGTTATCTTTGCCGGAAGCTCTAAATTATTACTGCAATAAAACTTATACTGCACAGCACACTTAATTACGAAATTAGAGGAAACAAACTTCACACTACAATTATGGCATGAAAATCAATCCGTTAAAACTTTGTTTGATTAATTCCATTTTACAGTCATACAGCAACGATATAAGTTTTTCCCTGTAAGCTTCCGTTTCTTTCATATTTACACTATTCATCCTAAACACTTGATTTATAAATTTTTCAAAACACAGAGTCAGTGGCTTGCTGCACTTTTCAGCCTTAAACTGCCACAAAACCATTCATGACTGGTATGAAATTTGCTTAAATCTAATCATATTTCATACTGTAATCAACTCAACTTGACCCACTGAAATGTTCCACAAAGGAGGAACGGCAAACTGTGGTTACTGGCAGTCATCAAATATTAACATAAGGGCGCTTCACCAAAATTTGCGCCTCATTTCACAATTAGGGCTTCCTTTTCTCTGCCCCATCTCACTTCACTTATCTAACTGAGATCTCTAATTAACTTTACCGACTTTACATTATTATCACAATATACACACAGATATCTGTCAATTCTTGAGTATACTCACGGCAACCACTGCCTGTGTCCTTGAGACTTGTCTGCTTGTTTCCAACTGCTGAAGGAACACAGAGATCCGAGTCCAGCACCAACTGAAGAAAACTCCATGATTTGACCTCAATACCTCGGCTCTTCAGGTCTCTGGTCCATCAGCAGTGAGAGACAGATAGAGAGTAATACAGAACACACTCACACACACACAAAGTGCTATTTTCTTTGAGCTCAGAGGGAAGACGGCAAGCGGTATATGGACGGGCATAATTCCACACCTGCCGAATTCAAAGTCCTCCTCCAAAAAGCTCTCTTTTTATTAGAGAAAAAGAGGAAGTTACAATCATTTATTATAACCATGAAATAACACAAGGTGTCGCCAAAGTTTTTTTTTACAAAGTAAGATCTGATTACAGTATATTAGATGAAATTTATAATTACAAAAGTTGCAAAAATTATGTTGTGTCAGCAGGGACTTCCAGCTGACTGTACAATGAACTATGGTTTGCACAGGTCATAGCCTATGTTCTTTTTGCTTGCGTTAACACTGTTTCCATCTATTTTAAAGACGGTTTACACAGAGAACTCATGACCATGACATCTTATTCTATTTAAGAAAGTAGGTGAAAAGTCAAACTTCTAAACACATTTTGTATCAAGAACTTCATCCATCTTCAATTACATATTGGGGATTATGGTATCCCTCTATCTGTCCATCCCTTCAGTAACTTCCTTATATCTTCTTCAATAAAGACCAAAGCAAAGAATTCATTCAGGCCCTGATTCTGCAAGGTGGATAGAGGGGCTGCACGTCCCACCAGGGCATGCAGCCCTGCTATCCACCTTCGCCGTATTCCGCATTCCATCCCCCTCCCATGCACAGAGTCACTGTGTATGCTGTGGGGATAGGGGTGGCACAGGGGTGGAGAGTGGGAGGAGCATGGAAGGGACTAGAACCTGGACATACAGGGCCAATTCCGGACATGGCCCTCTACATCCAGGGGGCACCGGGGGGGGACAGACAGATTATTTGCCTTGGAAGTGGAATAAGCGTTGGCCACCCCCCCTGGATTGGCTAGCCAGCCCCCCCAACAGCATTAGTGGCAGGCACGGTGAGTCCCCACCACCCATTCCTGGCCCTGGCTAGCACCATCAGGGGTCATACAGTGGGGTAAAAGGAGACAGCAATGTGGTGGGCTGGCTGGGAGGAGGTGAGGACGTCCCTTGACCAACTGCAGGGGCATGCCAAGCTGTCTCCATGCCTGATCCTGTACCCACAGGATTATCTTGCTCCCATGGTGCATAATTGGCTCCTAATGGGCACATCCTGCTCGGGGATGTCCAGACAGCCCAGATGTGTCATTTACTGAATCGGGCTCCACATCTCTCCGCTATGGCATTGTCCTCCCTTAGCGCCCCTTTTACCCCTCGATCATCCAATGATTCAACTGACTCTGTCACTGATGTTTTACTATGAATGTACTTTAAAAAGTTTTTATTTTGTGTTTTTGCTTCCATGGCAGGCTTTTTTTTTAAATTATCTCTTTGTCTGCCTTATCAATGTCTTACATCTAACTTGCCAGTGCTTATGTTGTTTCCTGTTTTCATCATTTGGCTCCTTTTTTCCATTTCCTGAAAGAAGCTTTTTTGGCTACAACAGCATCTCTGACGATATCTTTAAACCATGTTGGCAAATTTTTGGCCTTCATTCCACTTTTCTTAAAGCATGAAATATATCTGGTCTGGACTTCAGAGATAATATTTTTAAACAATGTCCATACTTGATGTAAATCTTTAACCTTTGCAGTTGCTCCTTTTAATTTTTTTAACTATTTTCCTCATTTTATCATAGTCTCCCTTTTGATAGTAAAAAAAGGTGATACTGTGGATTTCCTTGCTGCCCTGCTTCCTTTTATTAAATCAAATACAATCATGCTATGATCACTATTGCCAAGTGGCCCCAATACCTTATCTTTTGCACCACATCTTGTGTTCCACTAAGGACTAGGTCCAAAATAGCTTCCCCTCTTGTCAGTTTATGACCATCTGTTCTAAGAAACAGTCATTTATTTCATCTAGAAACTTTGGGGTATGTTTACTAAACCGTCTTAATGTCACCGGAGCTAGTTGCAGCGATAATGTGAAGAATGCCATATAAGGAGTGCGCGTTCTGGTTTTAAGGAAGCAATCGCAGGTTATCGCGCGATAAAGTGTGCCATGTCTGTTATCGCGCGATAGAGGGAGCTGTGGCATGTTACCGCACGTTAACCTTAACTTCGTGTGCTGACATATAATCACAGCAACAGAGGTATAGCACACTGGTTAATACAATGACTGCTGAGACAAGGGTCATGAGTTCCATCCCCCAATGGGTGTAATGAGTAAGGGTGGCCAAGACAATTCCTTTTCCTGCTTGTAACAGTCAGAAACATTCCAACAATCTGTGCTGCCAGCTAAAAATACCTGCACCCCAGTGCCATAACCTAATGCACCTTTAAGGGCACACCAGAAAGCACATCATAAACCACCACGTCAGCCAAGGTGGGTCATAATGTGCTCCAGAGGGCATGACGAAAGGTTGGCAACACCCAAGGCACCATATTAGGCGCCCCATAAGCTGGCTGAATCTAAGGTGTGGCTAAAGATGCCTCAAGGATGTATAGGTGACTCAAGAAATGGTGCCCAAGGGCAGTAAGGTCCCCCAAGTTGAAAAGCAAGAAAGGCATGGGCCAATGCACATCTGATGGAAGGAAGTAGATCAGAGCTGATGGACCAGACAAATCTGTGTCCAGCCCATGTGGCAGCTGAAAAAATGGACAAACATATTGGGGGCAGCTCTAGCGATGCACAGGGTGATGGTAATGTAGCATGCAACAATGACAGTGTGTGGCAGAGGATGGGAAGACGTGTCCAGCAGAGGAGGTAGAGGTGGCAGGATAGGTGTAATGACAGAAGGACAGAGGAGTAGCAGTGCCATGCAGAGCACACACAGAAGAGGCAACCAGAAAGAGCTGAAATGAAGAAACGTGTAACAGTGCAGGACATGGGGTAGCAGCTTGCACATCAGGGCAGGATGGCACACAGCTGGCAGACACACATAGATGGACAGAAGGATGGTTGGCAACTGTGATAAGGGTACAATGTGCTAACAGCACAGATCTGCACAGATATGATTGTTACAGGAATGAAAAGTAGCTGTGCAGAACAGGCATACATATCAAAGAGAACAGAGAGGAATCAAACCTATGACCATAAGCACAAATGTTGATGCACAAACCGGTAGGCCACAACACCAACATGAGGTCATTAGCAAAGGCTGCATACAAGAATACTGCAGGGCATCACACAAGAAGCCTGCTGTCTGCCAGGATAGGGCAACCCCCAACAGTAACCATGATGGAATGCACATGCAGATCTGGTGTGTACAGATCAGATCACAGTCTGTAATTGGGACCAGAGCCACATATAACTACATGCACACACACAATGAAATGTTATGCAGTGGATACAGCATGCAAAAGAGGAAAGAACCTAAACCCAAAGGGCGGCAGAGGATGCTCTGTGGAGCAGGGCAAAATATGGAACAGAACAGGAGCATGTGAGAATTGAACCTGCAAACAGGTGTGCCACAAACCAGCTGAACCACAGCAATGCCAATCCCCCAAGTAGACTGCCATGTAAACACTACAAAGAAAGAGACATATGTAACAGCTAATATGTGATGGATAGGCCATTTGGTGTACAGTGAAGAGATGGACGGGTGTGTGCATAGGTGATGAACCTGCAGGTCATGGTCAGGTTAGCACAGCAGAAAAAAATAAATAAACCCCATGTGGGGAACAAACCTGCAACCTATGGTGTTACAACACATGTCTGTAACCACTATCCCAAACAACCACAGCAAGCACAATACAAAAATATTATCTCAAAGGGAATGTGTGTATGTGAACCTGTAACACCCAGTGATGTGGCAAACGGCTGTCAGATAGACAGCTGGCACCGTACAAGGATGTGAGCACAGGTGGACCATGTACATGACCAGGAAATCACTAAATACATGTGCCAGTGTAATCAAGCAGCAGCAGAGACAAATGTACGTCCAACACATATTTTTATTTTGGTTAATCATCACAGATAGTGTAGATACCGCCTATCATAATATCAAGGTAAGTGGATAACAGGGGAAAAGTTGAAAACACAATTTGCAGGGCAGCAACCCACATGTTACAGAAAGGTCTCTGGCCCGTGATAGGCAGGAGAGATAATGTGCATTAGGTGCATGGTGTGCAGTATGCATTAGCCCCCCACCCCCCACATGCTGCTGCACGCCCCAAATGCGTTAGTTACAAATGAGTGCATGTAGACAGTAGGCGGTGCATGATGAGGGCCCAACACACATCAATTATGATCTGTTCATAAAAACATATGTCTGCCAATACAGGAGGCACACAAATGAAACAGCACATGTTGTTAAAAGTAAGAAAGTGTAAACACAGATATCGAAATATATGTTACAGCTGTCACATAATGCCTGATATAGGAATCAAAGCAGCAACAATATAAACCAAAACAATCATCAAATGCACAATGAGGATATGCTAACAGGTAGCAGAGGCACATGAACACAGAGAATTCAAATGAAACCATCCGCAGAAACATTCAGAGATAACACTATGCAGAAGGTCCCCTGCACTGGTTGGTGTGGATACAGTGTCTGTACACATATATCACGGTACATGGAATGCGCAAATGAAGGAAGGAAATGGACACCTACACTGCCACACTCCAAATATAACGGAGCAATGTGAGTGCCGGAACCTCAGGGGATAAATAGGACTGTGCAGACATGCAATGCTAGGTTTGTAAATCAATGCAGAGTGTCACGTCTGTACAGTAAACAAACACAATAACCTGTATATAGAGATAGAAGAAAGGTCAAACATGTTACAGTAACCAACACAGAAGCCATATTGCCACATGCTGTGTTGCACCAACATAGTCAGTCACATGCACATGCACCGTGTACGTTGAAACATGATACAATGATGCCACACATGCACTGTAACACCCTTGGTGATTGCAAACATCAATCCAAGATGTTTGTGTGCAGTAAAGTGGTGTGGTGGCAAATACTGTGTCATGTCGAAGTGGAGGGTAGGTGGACATGGACAAGAGGACTTCTCTATTGCTCCCCCTGTGCCACACGCATGGCTGTATGCTCGTGTTGAACCAAAAAGATGAGCATATCCTGTGTTCCATGTCACACACATGGGCAAAACACAACAACACAATGTCAGAAGGATGTACAACATACAGCGACAATGTTAGTCCCTGCTGCACACGTGGGGACCTGTCCACAGTGTCCACAGTGCAAAAGGTGTCTGAAATCCAACAAGTCACGTTAAGACTGTCCTTGAAACTCTTGGCAGGCATAGTCAAGTGTGACATGCCGATATGCCACAGTACTGGAAAGATTATGTGTGTCTCCTGCGATGAGCACAACACCCAGCCAGAGCATGGCAGCAATGGTGTGTTGGACAGGCCTGTCATGCCCAAAATAGCAGTCCAACAATAATACTGTCCATCCTAGGCATATGTCCCATTCGCAGAGGTCAAACATCCTATGGCACCATTTCCCAGGGATAGTTCCATGGTGTTGTTGTGTCCTCCAACAGGTGGGTGATGGTGACGCCGGATGCACTGTAGTAGATGTGCTTTGAGTGTCCTCTGCCCTGTGTCAGAAGAGAATAAACAATGTATTGGTATGCTGCTTGCAACATCAGCCCAAATTGCAGAGGGTCAAACATCAATATGTACGTAATGAAACGTCACACAACCAAACATAACATGATCAAAACACAGAACACATTGCATGTTGTGGACATTTGGAATTGGAACCGCAGACAAGGGTGTCACATGTATATGGTCATGTCCATGCCCATGTTACAGAGGCGTTTCACAGTTCCACCCCATGTGCATCAGCGTTCGTATACAGAGACCCAACAGGAAATGTCCATGAAACAAACAGTAAATCATTAACATGTAAAGGCTGATGTCATTCCCAAAAGACCAAAGGTGCAATCTACCATGTCTTTGCATCAAGTGTCAGTTTGGGATCCCCTGAGGCTCTCAAAGGCCACAACACATCACAGTGATGGGAGAAGATGTCATAGAAATGTGTCAAATCACCGTGTCCCCATGTCCAGCCACTGTTGATGCATGTCCACATTATGGTGATATCTGTGATACAAAAATGCTGTTGCGCCGTGGTCTGTCAGCACACAAGAGATAGGTCAGCTCACAACACACAACACATGTCCACAATGTTCACAAGGTAAACAGCAGTAAGGTAGATATAGCACAGTCACCACCACGCCCCAGGTGTACAGACCCCTCACACCACATGGTAATGCAAAATTCCTGCACGCTGTATCATCACACAGCCAACCCAAAAACACACACCCACACAGTATGCTAAGGTGAGCATGCCAGCAGTAGCATATGGCCTGTATGTGCACTATTGGAGAATAGTGGAGATAAAGGCATGTCAAATGCAATGATACACTGCTGTTGGCTGATGCTACAATGTCAGGGAAGGGTGTACGTGCAGCCCACCACCCGAACACCTAGGACCTGCACACACACGCAGCTCTGTTGGACGTGTCCCAGAGACAGTGTTGGAGAAGACGAACTGGCCAGGAACACATGTGGATATGTGTGCCAACAACAACATATGGGGTATGGGGGTGCAGGGCAAAGAGGTGAACAACAACATATGTACAGTATGACAGATCACTGCAGACATGTGCTCCCCCTGACTGTCGTTACAGACAAAGTAGCTGTAGGTCTACCTACTCCAGACTACTACATGTTGGATGACGTACAGTCACCTGACAATGCACCCCAGCACCAGGAGGGTCACCAAGTATGTCCTGTGGATTCAGAAACACAAGAGAAACATACATATGTCATTTTGTATCTGTGCAACACACACTGCACCTTCACGTCCTCAGCTTGCAGACCCCCAAGATCCTTAACAGACTGACTGTTCCCCATCACACTGTACAGATTTGTTTCATGTTAGAGTTATCACTGAAGTGTGTGTGGCAAACTTCTAGGGTCCGTACTCTGTCCGTCCCCTTCCTCACCTCTCCGCTGCTGTAAAAAATGTGGAACAGAACTGTCTCTTTGCTACCGTGTCCCTGCTCGGCTCTAAGGCTGCAGTACTATCCTGTGTCCCCCATATCACTCCCACTGCCCTTTCAGTGTGTATTCTGGTGTCCAGGGGCTCCTTCCTTATCCTCTGTCGATATAAATTTCCTTGGTGTGTCTATCTCATACCTTGACTTACATTACCAGCTATGTGCTGATGAGTTGCAAATATATCTCTCGATGCCTGAGTTATGTCTGCCAAACCACACCCCGATGTCTGCTTGCCACCTGACATTGATGGCTGCATGTCATACCACTGTGTGAAATTGATAATGGCAAATCATGGATATCCTATATGTGCACTTAAACCCTCCCCTCCCATCAGAGTGTTCTTGTGTGTGTGGCCATAACTTCCTTTCTCTAGGGTCCGCAATGTAGGCGTTGTCTTGGACTGCACTCTCTTCCTCTACACACATACCCAGCTTGTAGTTGAGGCTTATGGTTTATATCTAGATGTCATCAGCTATATTTCCCCAGTCCTCCCTGAAAACACAACTGAAACCCAAATCCCCCCCACCCCCCTAATAAGTTCCCGGCTTGCCTACTGTAACCTATACCTTGCTGATCTGGCCTTGAATCATCTCTGTCTGCCTGAAAATATACACTGCACTGCATGGCTATTCTACAGCCACACACATAATGGCAATAATACTCCCCCTGTCAGGACACCTCACAGGTTCCCTATCTGTCTACGCATCATGTCAAGGCTACGTGCTGACCTATACATGCAGGCACACTGTGGCGTTGCAGTAACTTCCCTTACTGATCTCAAATACCAGTAATCCAACTACTACTCAGCATGTATATAGTGCTATGTATCACATGTAGCGCTATACCAAAACAACTAACACACAGTCCCTGCTCATCAGAGCATACCAACCAATCAATCACTACATATTACAAAATGTGAAACACACACATCTATGCAACTGGTCCCATCTATGGGCCGCTCTCCTACTGTTGACCCCATACTACACACCTTTCACCTTGCTGCACCCAAAGCCTCAAACTACCTACCTGTGGCTGTACAGCAGCCCCTATCCCAATCAGCCACAGATCATGTATGACAGCTTACTACCTCCCATAAGCCTACTACTCCTGACACACATAATCCACCTCCACCCGCTGGTGTGCCCTGCTCACATCTTCTGCATTTCAGTCATGACTAGATTGTAAGCTGGGATGACCAGGCAATGTCTGTTACATGTCAGTGCAGTGTTGCATCTTACTGCTATTGGGATACAAATGTTCACTAATAGTAGTAGTACACACATATCTAAACAAATGTATGTGGCAACATATTCAGTACTTACATGAGAAGACCTCCTCAATCACCTGCCGCCTGACTGCTGTTCCCTCATGTGTGTCACCATGGCCATGTACAGGTGGGCACGTAGGATCATCCTCCAGATCCTCATTAATTTGGACAGGGATATGGTGCCTGAGAGCAATGTTGTGCAGAATGCAACAGGCTATAATGATCTCTGCCACAGTCTGTGCTTTGTATTGTAAGGCCCCGCTTGTCCTATCCAGACCCCTGAAGCGACTTGTTAAAATGCCAAAGGTGTGCTCTATGACGGAGCGGCTGGAGGCATGGGCCTCAATGTAACTCCTCTCTGCACACGTCCGTGGTTGACGCACAGGGGTCAGCAACCAGGGGCGACACCCATATCCTGAATCACCAGCAGAAAGAGATGTGGAACGTTAAAGCAGGAGCTGATGTCCACTCAAATGGACACAAGTATGTACGTGCAAACCAAATGCAAAAAACATCCTCACAGAAACATAAGACATCACATGATGGGACACCACAACTATGCATCAGCGTTATAACACACAAAACAAGGGGTAGGTGTACGGAGTGCAATCAACCTAATCTGTAACCACTACACAAATGCTAGCATCAATTCTACAATCATCACACAGCACTGTATTAAGGTAGAGCTGGAGGGCACAACCCTCCCCCCCCCAACATTAGGTCACACACAGACAGATGAGACATACACACAACTAGGGATACACCTCAAAGACAGACATGTGCACATACAGTTAGTCACAGGATCACCATGTGCATGTCAGAGATGAGAAATACACACCCAACATACTGGCCTGCCTCAAATTGTCTGAATAGTGTCGAGTGATGCAAGATATAGGAGTCATGGGTGGACCCTGCAAACCTAGGGACCACATTCAGAATATGCATATTTGCATCACATAAAACCTGAACATTCAGGGAATGGTAGTGTTTGCGGTGTGTTTGGAAGCACGCTCTAATATGTCCTATTCTTAAAAATTCTTCCCTTGATCCCTCGGTCCCTTCTAGCTATCGCCCTGTTTCTAATCTGTCTTTTCTCTCTAAATTGTTGGAGAAGTTTGTTTTCGCACAACTTTCCCACCACTTGGAATCTACAAATTTCTTGCACCCTAGCCAATCTGGGTTTCGACAGGGTCACAGTGTTGAGACAATTCTCTTAGCTTTCACAAACGCTTTACACGTAGCACATGAATCTGGTGATATCTCGGTGGCGGTTGCTTTGGATCTTTCGGCTGCTTTCGACCTAGTGGACCATTCTCTTCTTCTACACCGTCTGCGGGATGCGAGCTTCTGTAGCACAGTCCACCACTGGTTCCACTCTTTTCTCTCTTCTCGCTCCTGTGCAGTCATTTCCTCTCTGCCTTCCACTTCTCCCTCAGATTCTCACTCCCTTCCCTGTGGGGTTCCCCAGGGCTCAGTTCTTGCTCCTCTCCTCTTTAACCTTTTCCTAGCCCCTCTTGCCTCTCTGATCCAACAATTCGGTATCTCTACATTTTTCTATGCCGATGATATTCTCCTCCTCTAACATACTTCCCCCTCTTGCCCAGACCTCTCACCTCTTAACACCTGTCTTGCAGCTGTAGCAGACTGGCTGACCCTTAACTGTCTTCACTTGAATCTCACTAAGACGATGGCTATTTGGTTCTCGCATGGTAGTCCTTCTCCTTCACTAGCTCCTTCCTTTTCTGGCACTCCTGTACCCTTGGTTTCCACTTTTCGGTATCTGGGGGTGCACTTTGACTCTGACTTATCTTTTCACTCCCATATCTCTCAGGTCACTAAAACCTCTTTTTTCTTTCTTCGTCAGATTCGCTCTGTTCGTCCTTTTCTTTCCCCTTCTGCCCTTGCTACTCTAGTACTCTCTTTAGTCATATCCCGTGTCGATTTCGCCAATTCTCTTTTCACCGGTCTGCCTAAGAATCGTCTATCCCGTCTTCAACGCATTCAGAACACTGCCGCACGCCTTGTCACTCACTCTTCCCTTCGCGACCATATAACCCCCATTTTATTTCACCTCCACTGGTTACCGGTATCTTTCCGTGCTATGTTTAAACTACTGACCCTGGTTCACAAAGCCCTTCCCGACAGCACTCCGCAATATCTCACGGACCTTCTCTTTTTCCACTCCCCTAGACACACTCCCCGCTCATTTCATCTTAACCGCCTTACCCTCCCCTCCCCTTCCCGAGCTCACCTTCAGTCTACTACCGCTTTCTTCTTTGCTGGACCCGCACTTTGGAATGCCCTTCCCTCTTCCCTCCATTTAGAACCTCAACACTCTGCTTTCAAATGAGACTTGAAAACTCATCTATTCTCTTTAGCTTTTGATGTTCCCTCTCCTTTTGTGTGACTTCTACCTTTCCCCCACCTTCTGTTTGTTCTTAGGTCTTCCTCTTTCTCTTCTTCTCATGTTTCGTCTGTCTGCTTTCTCTTTCATTCTATCCTATAATTATATTGTATATTTCTTTTCCTTTCCACTGGTTTTTAACCCTCTTTTATTGAATTTTAAATTGTACACTGCCTTGGTTTTTGTAGAAAGGCGGTTTTTATCAAATAATAAACATAAACACTTCCTCCCTGTCTCTGGGCGGGACCAGGGCAACATGTGTGCAATCAATAGCTCCCATCATTTGTGGTATCCCGGCAAACTCCTCAAAGGCCTAGTTCAGGGTCCCCCACTGTTGCCTAGTGTTGGGAATGGCAATGTAATTCCCCCTGCAACTCCACACACCTCCTGTGCCGTGCCGGCACAGCCCCTGCCTGGCCTGCCCCCAGAGCTGCAGGTCTGTGTTGCAGTGGGACTACACCCATGCCCTATGCCTCAGCCTCATGGACACCATCTCCCCCGTCAGGCAACCGCAGCCCCTGCTCACCTCCCACTGCACATGCAGCAACCACAAAGTCTGCCATAAACTCCACCCCCTCAACTCCTCTAACTCACTCAACTCAGACACTCACCTCACCAACCTAGCCACACCCCCCCCCACCACACACCGACCAAGCCACACAACCCCACCACCACTCACGAACCCAGCCACTCCCTATGACACACCTGCCTCTGACACTCTCCTGGCTTCACCAACAACCAACAACGAACGCCTTTTCTCCCTCGCCTACACAAACCCCTCAAAGGGCTCTTCTGAAGGGATGGTCTTCCCCTTAACCAGGATGGAACCAGGCTGCTGGCATTAACCTTTAAAAAGGAGATAGAGCAGCTTTTAAACTAGATAATAGGGGAAAGCCGACAGTCGCCCAAGAGCAGATGGGTTGGAAGAATGTATCCTTGAAGGATACTACCAAAAGCAGAGAGGTTCCAAAAAAAAGCAAAGTAGCCCAAATACCCTCAAGTATGGAGCTGACAGAGCTTAAAGATCCCAAATTACCCATGTCTACCAATAGTCAAATTAATATAAATAAAATACAGTCTCTAAAATGCTTGTATGCAAATGCTAGAAGTCTAAAAAATAAGATGGGAGAGTTAGAATATATAGCACTAAATGAGAGGTTAGATATGATTGGAATATCAGAGACATGGTGGAAGGAGGACAACCAGTGGGACACTGTGATACCTGGGTACAAACTATATCGTAATGATAGAACTGATCAAATTGGTGGAGGAGTTGCGCTCTATGTTAGAGAGGGCATTGAGTAAGAAAGGATTAAAGTTTTGCAGGAAACAAAATTTGCTGTAGAATCTCTATGAATTGAAATTCCATGTAAAAAGGGGAAGGCGATGGCAGTGGGGGTGTACTATCGACCACCTGGCCAGAATGAACAAATGGATGATGAAATGCTCAAAGAAATCAAGGAAGCTAACAAAAGTTACAGCGCAGTAATAATAATGGGTGATTTCAATTACCCCAGTATCGACTGGGTCAGTGTCACGGCAGGACATGCTAGGGAGATAAAGTTCCTAGATGAAATAAATGACTGCTTCTTGGAGCAGCTGGTTCATGAACCGACCAGAGGGGAAGCCATATTAGACATGGTCCTTAGTGGAACACCAGATCTAGTGCAAGAGATAAGGGTGTTGTGGCCACTTGGCAATAGTGATCATAGCTAGATCGCCTTTGATTTAATTAGTGGAGGAGGGATAGTACGGAAATCCACAGTACTACCTTTTAACTTTCGAAAGGGAGACTATGATAAAATGAGGAAAATAGTTAAGAAAAAACTAAAAGGAGCAGTTGCAAGGGTTAAAGACTTACATCAAGCTTGGGTGATGTTGAAAAATACAATCTTGGCAGCCCAGACCAGCTGTATTCCACACTTTAAGAAAAGTGGAAGGAAGTCCAAAAAACTGCCAGCATGGTTTAAAGGTGAGGTCAGAGAGGCTGTTGTTGCCAAAAAAGCATCTTTCAGGAAATGGAAAAAAGAGCCAAACGATGAAACCTGGAAACAGCACAAGCACTGGCAAATCAAATGCAAAGCATTGATAAAGCAGGCAAAGAGAGAATTTGAGAAGAAGCTTGCTGTGGAAGCAAAAACGCGAAATAAAGATTTTTTCAAGTACATTCGCAGCAAAAAACCTGTGAGAGAGTCAGTTGGTCCATTAGATGATAGAGGAGTTAAAGGGTCACTAAGAGGCGACAAGGCGATAGCGGAGAGACTGAATGAATTCTTTGCTTTAATCTTTACTGAGGAAGATGTAGGGATGTTACCCATGACTGAAGTGGTATTTAAAGGTGCAGAAGAATTGAAGAAAATATCGATACATTGGGAAGATGTATTACAACAATTAGATAAACTGAAGAGTAGCAAATCACCTGGGCCGGATGGTATACATCCAAGGGTGTTGAAAGAACTGAAATATGAGATTGCAGACCTGCTATTAGTAATCTGTGAACTATCATTAAAATCATCTCTAATACCTGAAGATTGGAGGATCGCCATTGTAACACCAATTTTTAAAAAGGGTTCCAGGGGTGATCCGGGAAACTACAGACCGGTGAGCCTCACGTCAGTACCGGGAAAAATGGTAGAAACTATCATAAAGAATAAGATGACTCAGCATGTAGATAGTCATGGCCTAATGAGAGACAGCCAACATGGCCTTAGACAAGGAAGATCTTGTCTTACTAATCTGTTATGTTTTTTTGAAAGTGTGAATAAACAGGTGGACAAAGGTGAGTCGGTTGATATAGTGTATTTGGACTTTCAGAAAGCATTTGACAAGGTCCCTCATCAGAGACTTTTGGCAAAACTAAAGAGTCATGGGATAGGAGGCAGTGTATTACTGTGGATCAAGAACTGGTTAAGAGATAGAAAGCAGAGGTTTGGGCTAAATGGACAATTTTCCCATTGGAGAAGGGTGAATAGTGGTGTAAACCAGGGATCTGTGCTGGGTCCGTTGCTTTTTGACATATTCATAAATGACCTGCAAAGTGGAATAACGAGTGAGGTTATCAAATTTGCAGATGACACAAAACTATTTAAAGTTGTTAAAACCCAAGAGGATTGTGGAAAATTGCAAGAGGATCTTGATAAATTAGAAGACTGGGCATCAAAATGGCAGATGAAATTTAATGTGGACAAGTGCAAAGTTATGCACTTAGGGAAGAACAATCCAAACTATGGTTATACAATGCAAGGTTCCACATTAGGAACCACCACCGAGGAAAAAGATTTAGGCGTCATTGTGGATAACATGTTAAAACCCTTGGCAGAGGGGGGCGGAGCCTGATGTCCAGCGGGTAAGACGCTTCGCGCTGAAGCTCCCGAGAGGCCTACTTAGAATCCTGACTTAATACCTATACAAACTTACTATTTTGCTCCGGGCTGACCGGGTACCTCGGGGGGGATGGCGGCCCATAAACCAGCGCGCTTGGACTTCGGGTCTCCTTCTTCTTCTCACGGAAAACGCTCCAAAACAGAGGTGTCCTCCCCACAGAAGATGGTTCCATTTCGTGAAAACTCCGAAATGCACCTGGAGATTTTGGAGGAACTACGCGGCGTGAAGGAATTGGTGCAGTCCAATGGAGAAGCGCTTAGAGCCATGCGAGAAGACTTTGGAGTGCTCCAGGACCGACTTGAAAGTCTCTCATTACGGCAGGACAATATGGCGGGGGTCCTCGACTCGCACGCGGTGCGCTTGGGCGCACTGGACAAGGCTGAGCGCCAGATACAGAATCTTCAAAAGGAGTTAGAAGATAGCAATAATCGAGCCCGTCGCAACAATGTGAGGCTCATTGGAATACCGGAGGGGGTGGAAGCGGGAGATATGAGAGAATTCCTGCTCAATACTCTTCCCTCCTTGCTGAAGATCACCTTTCATAAAGAACTGGAAATCGATCGTGCACACCGTGTTCCTACCCACATGGCGCTCAACCGAACGACCCCCCGGCCTATTATCTTTCGCTTGCTACGATATCAACAAGTGGAACAAATTTTAAATGCTGCCCGGGCGAACCATCATTTGGAATTTGAAGGTCATAAAGTCTCCTTCTTCCCTGATTTGGCAAAGCCTACCGTTGACCGACGAAAGAAACTCCTTGCTTTTCGCCCTCGACTTCAACAGCTACAGGCTCGCTTTGGCCTGTTGTATCCCGCGAAGCTCCGAGTGACTCTCCACAACCAAACCAGGACATTCGAAGATCCTGATCTACTATCAACATTTTTAGACTCCAAAGAAGCAGAGCAGATGCGCTAATCTAACGACTTGGACTTTTATTTGCCGGCTCTGTCCGCCATTTTGAAGGGCCCGATGCGGCGGTCATAGTCAAGCACAGAGACTACCTGGACTTTCTTTCTTTCTTTCTATGACTTTTGTTTTGTGGTCTCCTATCCCTCCATGATGTGTGCCTCGGTCGGATTCGGAGCACGCACAGTCCTACAGGTTATGTGTTTTTTCAATTTCGGCCTTCTCGGGGGCTTCTCCCCGCAGACACATGGTCGCCAGTAATTTTTGGGGTTCTGCTTCTTCTCTACCGCGCTGCGGTTTTTCTTTTTTAATGTGGGGCGCTTCATTGTATTATCTAAGCTTATTTTCTTTTATGCCATATGTACAGCCAGATACAGTCAATATGAGGGACATTGTGAAATTAGGTGCGCTATCATGCTCAGAATTTTTAACTTGTCTGAATGGCTTTATGTAAAATCTTATCACTCAACGTAAAGGGCATTAATAGTCCCATCAAAAGAAAGAAAATCCTTAGCTATCTTAGCCATGAGCATGCTGATTTAGCGTTTCTTCAGGAAACGCACTTAAACTCTGCTGAAACACTGAAACTCAATGTTAAGCCTTACATGGTGGCTGCCTATTCTCCCGCCGTTTCCAAACGGTGCGGGGTAGCCATTCTGGTTAAGAAATCTTTGCAAGCTACTGTAATTGATACTAGCGCTGACAAGGAGGGTAGATGGGCCCGAGTACATCTTAAGGTTGGAGATAGTGAATTTACATGTATTTGCATTTATGCCCCGAATGTGGACAACCCTGCTTACTATGCAAGTATTGCGCAGTTGGCACAGGCCTCTGCCAATACTCCATTAATACTTGGTGGTGACTTTAATCAAGTGTTAGACCCTCTGATAGATAGACAGCCGCCTAGAACGAGTAGTCCACCCAAGAGTCTTGCTACCCTTACAGCTCTGATGCAAGATCTTGCGCTGGTAGATATATGGAGGCTGCTTCACCCCTCCGACCTAGAGTTCACTTTCTTTTCTGCCCCCCATCACTCCCAATCTAGAATAGATTTCTTTCTCATTTCCAAAGCACTGATTTCTCAAGTAGACACGACTAGGACTCATCCTCTCCATATTTCAGATCATGCTGCCATATCTTTATCATTACGTGTCACTGCGCGGGACGATTCTCCCCGAGCTTGGTTTTTTGATAGATCCCTACTGGGTCAAAAGGATTTTCAGGTTGATATAAAGGCCGCTATCCAAGATTATTTTCATTTTAACTCACCCCATGACACAGCGGGCTGGGCTTGGTGGGAGGGTTTTAAAGCATCTATCCGTGCCACTATAACTAGCTATCAAATTCGGCAGGGGAAACAAAGAAAGCAGCAATTACTGATTCTAGAGCAGCAGATACAAGCTGGGGAGCGTCTCCTCACGTCCCGTACTGACCCATGTATTTTACTCCGTTTACAGCGCTTGCGTTTTCAATACAATCAGCTTTTGTACACTGCTGCTGTTAAAAATATTGAATCACAACAAGGGCTCTATTATCGGGAAAATAATCGTGCTGGCAAATTATTAGCAAATGCCCTAAAAGGTCGAAAAGAAGCCAAGCGTGTTACCGCCCTCCGTAATCCGTCGGGGGGGGGCTTGGTCACTAAAGATACCGAAATCTTAGACCTCTTTCGTGATTTTTATACTCGGCTTTATCAATCTGAATGTGATTTTGAGCCAGATGTATTTGAACGCTTACTTTCAGGGGTACAAAGACCGACCCTATCTGACGAAGATAGAGTGGCCTTGGACACACCATTTACTGTCTCAGAAATTCATTCTGCTATCAGGAAATGTGCCTCAGGTCGAGCCGCAGGCCCAGACGGTCTCCCTGCTGAATTCTACAAAACCTTTCACGCTGACTTAGCTCCAGTTTTGAAAATTTATTTTTCTGCTCTGGCCGAGGAGGGTTCTCCTGCTGGGTCCTTTTCAATGGCAAATGTAGTAGTTTTTGAGAAAGAGGGGAGAGACCCGCAACTAACAGCTAATTATCGTCCAATTTCCCTCCTAAACGCGGACTATAAAATCTTTGCCACCATTCTCTCTACCCGGCTCTCGGATAGGATGCCTACCTTAATACACCCAGATCAATGTGGTTTCATTCCTGGTAGATCAACTGCTGACAATGCTCGGACTCTATGTCATGTACTGACTACCGCAGTTAATCTTGATCGCCCATTTGTTGGCCTCTCACTTGATGCTGAGAAGGCCTTTGATCGCTTAGAGTGGCCCTTCCTGTTTGCAGTCCTCCGCTGGTACGGATTCGGGGAAGGTTTTCTCCGTTGTCTTCGCACCATGTACGCACAGCCTACAGCCAGTATATGTGCCAATGCTTTAAAGTCTCAGCCTTTTCCCCTTCAACGCGGCACTCGCCAGGGATGCCCACTGTCTCCACTTCTCTTCGATCTTGCACTCGAACCCTTGGCTTTACTAATCCGGCAATCGGAGGAGATTCATGGAGTCCCCTTCACCCATAGGGAAATCAAAATTTCAGCGTATGCTGATGATCTTATGCTTTTTGTCTCTATAGACTCAGTACCGGCTGTCCTAGAGCAAATCGGTAAATACTCACAACTGTCCGGTTATAAGATAAATTGGACCAAGTCGGTAGCCTTTCCATTAAATCCTTTGCTTCATCAGGCAGATATGCAACCCTTCCCCTTCTTATGGCAACCTCGCATGGTCAAATACCTTGGGGTTCACTATTGTTCTCCTTTGGAAGACACTATCTCCTTCAATGCCAAAGACTTAACCTCTAAAGTCCGGGCGCTTACTCACCGCTGGACTCCTTTAACACTTACCTGGTGGGGTCGATTAGAAACCATAAAAATGATGATTGTTCCGAAAGTGAATTATATCTTAGAAATGTTGCCCTGTCTCTTCCCTCGACGTATATATAAAGATATAGAGGGCCTTCTGACTAGATACTTGTGGCAAAACAAGACACCTAGGATAGCGAAACATAAGCTGCAAGCAGATAAGGAAAATGGGGGTGTCAGATTCCCTGATTTCCTGAAGTATCATCAATCTTTTCTTCTCAAACAAGGCGCTCGTTGGCTGGAAGATCCAGTACCGAGTAGACCTGTGTGGCTAGACATAGAAGAGGACCTTTGCAAACCGATTCCTCTTACTTTTCTCCCTGGTATGACTCTCCCATCAGACTCCCACTTTCCACCAATGCTTTTAGACACCTTAGGTGCCTTTAATAATCTCATGCAATCTTTAGACTCCCGACTCTGTCCGTTAGACAAGCTCCCACTTTGGTACAACACTCGATTTCGAATACAAAATAAGCCGATGGCGTGGAGCCCCTGGTACACTAGGGGCATTTGGATTCCTAGTCAGTTGTTCCATGAAGATCGCTGGAAAACTTTTAGTGAATTGCAAATTGAATTTGGTCTCCCAGCGAAACACTACTTTCAGTTGGTGCAACTTCAGCATTGCCTTCGGAGTGCTAAGGTGCTCCCGCCATCGGCCTCCCCTACACAAGGTGGTTTGGATACTATCCGATCTATCGGTAGTTCACCGGGTGTAGCATCCAATTTTTACAAAACCTTATGTAATGCTATAACTAGGGATACCCCTATAGCGCAGAAAGCATGGGAGAGAGAATTGCATGTGACTTTGACCCCGGAGCAATGGAGCCTTGTCTGGAGTAGAGTGACACGGGTCTCCCGATCCGCCTCACTCACTCAGACACTCTTCTTTCTAGCCCACCGGTGTTTTTACACTCCTGATAGATTAGCCAAATGGAACACTACTCAGGGCAATAGTTGTTGGACATGTCATGCGGCCATTGGTTCACTACCTCATGTTATGTATGAATGTCCTGCACTACAGTATTACTGGCGTCGGGTCTGGGGTCATATCCAGTCTATTTTGCACTTTCAAGAGCCCCTTTCTTGGAGGATAGTGGGACTTCGCTCAGCTGCGGGGATCCCCTCTCTTCCAAAAACGGCTCACTTCCTTTTGGACTTTATGCTTGGCATTGCTATTTCCCTAATTACGAAATACTGGAAAAAATAGCTCCCAGCTGAGCCCCAATGAATGGTGGAATCATGTTTGTCTCTACAGTAAATATGAACAAATACCTCGTATGTTTGCTTCCCCCATTCAGACTCCTCATCATCGGTCTAAATGGAAGATGCTCAATGACTATGTACATTCTGCTCAATGCTCTCATCTGACTGTCTAAATTTGTATATATCTTTGTCCCATGATTATTCTGTATCGCAGATACTTTTTTGATTGTTTTGATGTATAATCACTGTTGTTTGGAAGCGCTCACATGCTGACATAATCAGCTAGAGAAGAAGCATGGGGGTGGGGGGTAATTGGGTTTACGTTTCTTCATTGTATAATTGTTTTGTCTCCTTTGGTGTGTTGTTTCTTTTGTTTGTTGCAAAATGAAAATAAAAGTCTTAAAAAAAAAAAAACCCTTGGCAGAGTCTGCAGCGGCAGCCAAGAGAGCAAATAGAATGCTAGGTATCATAAGGAAAGGAATGGAAAATAAAACAAAAGATATTATAATGCCTCTATATCGTTCCATGGTGAGACCGCACCTTGAATATTGTGTGTAATTCTGGTCGCCGTATCTTAAAAAGGATATAGAGTTATTAGAAAAGGTTCATAGAAGAGCCACCAAAATGGTAAAGGGGATGGAAGGATACTCCTATGAAGAAAGGCTAAAAAGGTTAGGGCTCTTTAACCTGTAAAAGAGACGGCTGAGGGGAGATATGATAGAAGTCTATAAATTAATGAACAGAGTGGAACAGGTAAACATAGATCAATTGTTTACATTATCAGAATATAGAAAGACTAGGGGACATGCAATGAAGCTACAAGGTAAACTATTTAAGACTAATAAAAGAAAATATTTTTTCACTCAACGTGTAATCAAACTCTGGAATTTGTTACCGGAGGATGTAGTAAAGGCTGTTAGTATAGCTGGGTTTAAAAAAAGGTTTGGACAAGTTCCTGGAGGAAAGGTCCATAAACCATTATTAAGAAGGGACCCAGGATATCAATGCTTGACCCAGTACAAGCATTGCGGAAACTGTGTCTTTTGGGGAAACTGCTAGGTACATATGACCTAGATTGGCCACTGTTGGAAACAGGATACTGGGCTTGATGGACCTTGGTCTGACCCAGTATGGCATATCTTATGTACTTATGTTCTTATGTTCTAATGTGTACCAGGTGTGCATGTGTATTTATAGGTTTTTTAACGTTGCGCGCGCTGCGCATGAGCAGTGGCATAAGCAGATCAGCTGCGTGCATTGTGCATGTGCCACAGAGATGCGGAAGGTGCGTGCACGGGACACCATGTTACACATGTGCTGCGCGTAAGCGTGAGACATGCACATGTGCTGCGTGATGTGACGCGCATGCGCCAAGCCTCACGCTCACGCACAGCGCATGTGTAACATGGTGTCCCGCCCACGCACCTTCCGTGTGTCTGCGGCAGATGCGCAACGTGCACAGCCAACGTGCTCGCGCCACTGCGCATGCACAACGTAAAAAAAACTATAAGTACACCTACACACCTGGTACACGTTGAGGGGTTTGTGTAGATGAGGGAGAGAAGGCGTGCGCTGTTGGTTGTTGGTGAATCAAGGAGAGTGTCAGAGGCAGGTGTATCATGGAGAGTGGCTAGGTTTGTGACTGGTGGTGGAGTGTGTCAGAGGTAGGTTTGGTGTGGAGAGGTGTGTGGTAAAGCAGGCAAAAGAGAGAGGAGGGTAGGCGAGGAGCAGGCAAGAGAGACAGGAGCTGAGTTGTGGAGCAGGCAGCAGGGAGAGGAGGTGGGGCAAGGAACAGGTGTGAGGTGTAGCAGAGGATGCCGAGGAGCAGGGATGTGTGACAGGGAGGGAGAGGGCACAGAGGGCAGGGAGATAGAGTGACAGGACATGGCAGGAGGGGAGGAGGGGGGGCACCTGTTCAGCAGGACCCAGAGCCTGCAGGAAGTGTTGGGCCTGTGGTGGTGGCTGCAGGCCCATCGGGTGTGTCACAGCCCACACAGGGGCCACCCAGTGCCAAACGAAGGCGTATACCGGTGCCAGCTGAGGAACGGAGGTGGGCTGTGAGATTCAGTCAGCAAGAAAACCACATCCTGCTGGCCAGAGTGTTGGAGCGGTATGAGGTGCTCTATGGCCGGCTGAGCAACAGCACTACTGTGGCAACACGTACACGTGTGGGAGGAGGTGCAGGAGGCCATAGCCCAGGCAGGGGTACCAAACAGGGACCTGGACAGCCTGAGAAAGAGATATAATGACATTTAGAGTGGTGTCCGTGCACACATGGTGGTGGAGAGGCAACATGCCTTGGGCACCGGTGGGGGTGCCCCCTTTGCCCCAACTCTCACACCCCTGGAGCATGAGCTAGCAGACTGTCTTGAGCCCATCTACCTGCATGGACTGCCAGAAGCACTGGACACCACCCATCCACAGGCAGGTAGGTATGCACCTTACACCTTGCTGCTCCTTATTCTTGAAATAAACGTCCTTTGTCCATGCGTCAGGCATCTTCTTTGCCCCTCCTCACACTTGAGTTCAAAGCTCATATTTTTGCCTCTGCCTTTGGCTCTTGAGTGTGCTGTTCTCCATTCCTCCCCTTTTTAATTTCACCTTTCTGTCTTCCTCTCACACTTGTTCCTACCTCCTTCCTTTGTCCTGTATCCCCTGCTCTTGTCTCTTTGCTCCTGTTCCAAACCTTTTTCCACACCTGTTAGTGCTCTGTCTTTTTAGATTATAAGCTCCGTTTAGCAGGGATTGTCATTTTTGTGTTTCCACTTTTACAGTACTGCGTGCGCTTGGTAGCGCCCTATAAATGCTTCGTAGTAGTAGTGGAGTAGTAGTAGATATGGAGGATACGTACAGGGCATGCCCAAGCACATGTGGCACATGGAGGGGATTGGTGGTGGACCATGTCCTGAGAGCATGCGTGCCCTAACACGGGCAACTGTGGGGTGATGACACAGCAGCATATGGCAGGGTAGGTACAGGGTGTGTGTGACAGGTACCTGGGCCTGTGTGCATGATAGACACAGTCCTGAATGTAGTCGAGGACTGCAACGCAGTGGAGAAGCAGGGGGCATGGCGTACAAGGCCCATATCTGATTGAACACTGAGTACATCAATGGTCCAGAAAACAGACATGCAAAGCCCAGAGGGTTAAGCTGCATAGCAACATTTCACAGCACTACAGATCAGCAATGTAACAGTGATGTAAAGGACCTATCTGAGGAGTGGCTAATGATATCCCACTGTAATCAACAAGCATCACAGCATACATGAGCAGCAATGTAACAGTAAAGAACCACATTGGAATATCATTTGACAGTACTCAGATAACCTCCTTGGATCACATTTACATTGTTGCTCTCTAGTGCTGTGAAGTTTGGCTGTGCTACTGGACCCTCTTGGCCTTTCATATAGGTGAGCTTGGCCACTGATATATGCAGAGTTCATGCGATTACAGGGCTTGTCTGTCCTTCAAAGTACTCCTCCTCATAAGGATATGTAGTTGGGGTACTAACTGAGGCCTGATTCCTCTACTACTGGAGTTATCCTACCCAGATTGGTCTAGGGTTCCTTCCTCACATATGGCTTTTGAGAGATTACATTTAGTTATTTTTTTGTGCCTACTCCATTTGGGGTGTGTTCATCATTACCAGCCTGCGTCCTCTGTCCCCCTGAGGTCTACTTGTGAAACTAGTACCTGGCATATAGGTCACAACCAGTCATCATACCTCTGCAGCCAGTCAACAAGCACATTGTGACAGGGGGAGACATACAAGAGGGATATACAACTAGCCCAGAACACATTGTCCTGTGGGTACCCACACACACCACCAAAACACATATGATGTCTATATGCACCTACCTATCCAGGGACATATTCCAGACCACTGACAGGGAAGGGCCTAACACACGGGGAAGATGACATAGATGCAAACAAATGGCAGCAAACACACCACACACATGTCACACACTTAACACTTTGTTGGGGCCCACATACAGTGGGGATACCCCACCCACCCTCACCAGACATTGGAAGGCACATTGCTTCACCCATACCAAATGCACATAGCACAACCCCCACAACACCCAGGAGCAGCCCTTATACACATCACGCAGTGACACACACACATTCCCATACACCCACACACGGTACAACCCCATACCCAGCAGTGCTCCACCCATCCCCCCAGACATCTCACCACACCCATGGAGTATGGGATAGCTGTCCACTCACACTGCACAGTGTCTTGCAAAGCGGAGGGCCCCCACACATGTCTGGCTGACATCGACATATCCTGCAACACCTAACGTCCATACTACTCAGGACAATGCAAGCACATCACTCACACACACAATGATGCCACACAATCCCAGTCAGGACTCCCACATGAGCCACGGCCACATGTATTGCTGAGGCCACATCCAAGGTCAGGTGGACAGTCCATACCTGATACTGCAGATAGGGGGGGCGACACTCAGCA
Source organism: Ichthyophis bannanicus (assembly GCA_033557465.1). NCBI lineage: Eukaryota > Metazoa > Chordata > Amphibia > Gymnophiona > Ichthyophiidae > Ichthyophis > Ichthyophis bannanicus. The sequence goes on along the minus strand of CM066031.1, from coordinate 532,980,446 downwards.
CACCATCCCCCACACACTGCATCCCACGTGGCACAGCTATACCAGGGAATGAGGCTGATATCCCCACCCCCCACACCCTGCCAGGCACAGCACACTGAAGGCACCTGTGCTGTCCCTATTGTAGGCACACCAACAGTAGGCACAGGTGGACAACGCATTGTTTTTGGCAGGGATGTACTGAACAGGTGTACATAGGTGCACTGCGCAATCTCATCTGTGCTGTGTACCCTTTTCCAACCTCCAGGTGACTACAGGACCATGGAGGCACATGAGGAGGAAGATGTGGCAGGGCCTCAGGAATGTGAGGGGCCAGAGGACACAATGTACAGGTATACTGCCAGCAATGGAGAGGGCACAACAGGAGACAATGTGCTGGTTGAGGCAGAGGACGTCAACGCTACAGTGGGGGCCACTAGGCACAACTCACAGCCTCTAGAGGATACGGAGATGGAGGGGAGTCACCACACCAGGCAGGCACAAGGGACATCAGCCAGACCACCCACAAGCATGGCTACGATCTTGGCAGAGCTGCGGGCCCACAGTGCCTCAGCAAGGCACGATGCCGAAGGTGGGTAACAGCATACACAACAATCCCCATGGCGGTTGACATAATATCCACAATGTGATTACATTTGTACCACAATATATTGGCAACATAGCAGATCGTTTCATATGTGCGGTGGGGAGGGGCTGTGCCATGTGCGTTCCACCCTCTGGTAGTATGGCTTGTCAGGTGTCAGCATGTGTGAGGAGCTCAGACACACACACATTGTTCACGCCCATATACCCCACGGAAACACACAGCGGTAAACACCTATCCCAGGAAATCTAGACAGCTTACTTGACTGACCACTCCCCATGGGTATTGGTACCTAGCATAGTTTGTCAGTGTAATCTGTACTGTGCGCCAGCGGTATAGAAAACAGGGCTCCCAAGAAATATGTATGTGTGTGCCATGACTCCTCACGTCATCTGGCTTATCTCATATGACCAGTACGCAGATCAAGCATTCACACATTGAACTGCGACACTGTACCAAGTGTGAGATCTGTGATGCACACGAACCCTCATCAGGAACCTTTCCTGGCATGAGAATGGCTCATGGGACACACAGATGTAAACATAGTCATGCATTGCTAGTTGTGCATGCATGATTTTTCTGAAGACTGATCTGGTGGGATATGCCTGACATGTGCATGTGTAACAGTGGGGGTTGTAACAGGTGTCTCACACATCACCTTGGGTCCCACCCACAGGCACTCATCAGGCTCAGTTGGTCATTCAACAGGAGATCCACCAGCTGCATGCCACAGTGGACACAATCAAGCCACAATATAACCCCAAACGGTAATCAAAGTAAATACCACTTAGATAAGATACCGTTAATGATCCCCACGTAAGATTTTTATTTCATTTTTGTTGGACATAAATCACCAGGAGGAGGTACTTTAAACCAACCCCCAAATGTAATACATGCCCCTTTTATTCAACCACATGGGTTTAAACAACGAAACTTCAAATGTTCAATGCTTCCCAGCATATAAAAAGAAAACTGTACTTATCTTGTACACATACGCGACGTGCACGTTTCGGGGAATGAGAACCCTGTATCAAGCGCTGCCAAACGTATTTCAATGCATGGAGCTCCATTAATGCCGGGATTTGGTTCAGCTTACCGCTCCACATAGCTCTTTTGAAACAAATAGTTTTGAAGTCAGCGTGTTTCAGCCAACGTTCCTTTCTCAAACTGCAGTTCCTTTTTGTTGCAGCTCCCTGAAGAAGCCGCCAGGCGAAACATCTGGTGTCGGGGCTCTTATCGGGGCTCGTTTGATATTTGGACAAAAAGCATATTACAGGATGCGAATCATCAGGAGACTGAAACCACTCCTCGCTCCAGAACACTTCCGTACAGTCTGTCAAGCACTGATAACCCCAATACTGGACTTCTGCAATCCGATATACCTCGGACTACCAAAACAAGCTCTCAAACCACTACAGCTGGCACAAAACACTGCAGCTCGAATCATATCCGGAGCCGCAAGGCAGGAGCACATCACACCTACACTAAAGGACTTACACTGGCTCCCAATCATTGCTCGCATCAGATACAAGACTATCATAAAACCTATTTAAGATAAAAGAACACACATCAGCCAACAGCCTCCACCTGCTCATACAACCGGAAACCAGCGCACGTCACAGAAGAAGTCAAACACGCAACCGAGTCAGCACCCCAAATGAGTACAAGCACACACGCAAGGACACAACAGACAGAGCTCTCTCCATGGCTGCTCCAACAATATGGAACAATCTACGGACGATCTAAGGGCAACTCCAGACCTCAAAGACTTCAGAAAACAACTGAAAACCATGCTGTTCATAGAGCACTATGGTCACATCACATAACCTAAGAGAATGGATAACAGCACTCCAATCCTCCCAAACAACTGAATATATATAAAATATGATTCTAGCACCACTGTAAATAGCCCACCCTGTATATAGCTCAAACAAATCAAGCACCCAACACATCCCTCACACAACTAAGTTTTATCCTCACTGCATGTACAACACACACACACTTTACCTGATTGCTTGCTGTGATACCACCTTGATTATTAAGATAAGGCGGTTTAGAAATACTGTTAAATAAATAAATAAATAAATAAATTTGGACATTTCTCTTCTGGATTTCAGATAAGTTTTCATGCTGAACAGTTTTAGCGCTGAATGTTTCTTTTGGCTTTGCTCTGTTTTCAAGCTACCTAGCTGATGGGGCGTGAGAGGTTTTTTTCAGACCTTTGATGTAAAGAGAGTCTTCTCACGTCTGATGGGACTTGTCCCCTTTAGTGAGACTCGTTTCCTCCCTTTTCTGTATGGAGGGTTACTGAGGTCTTTTTTCCTCTGTCACGTTCACCCCATCTGGTTTTTTGGTTTCTGTCTCACATGCTGTTTGTTTGTTTTTTCATTTTGTTTTTGTCAGCCTTGTTTGGGGTTTCTATAATTTATTGTGTTGTACTGGCTCCTTGAGGATTTTTTTATAATAGTTCAACTCTGAATAGGAGCATGGTGGAGGCTTGGCTGGGGCCTTCCCAGGAACCTGAATGTCCCTAGCTGGATGTTTGGAGTCACGTTTAAGTTTAGACCTGATCAAGGGCGGTGGGAGAGCTTTTTCTTTGTGGGAGCTCAAGCAACACCCCAAGCTCCACCTTAACTCCTCCCCAAAGCATGCCCATGGGCAGAGACCCTTCCTGTTCTGGCCACGAGATCTGATCTCCCATGGCCAGACAGGAAGAGTCTTTGCCGCGATTGTGGCTTTTCTTCTGCCCATGGGGGATGGGATCTCTGCGGGCAGACTGCTGCATACCATGCAGTGATGTTTGATGGGGCCAGGGATCATGTTGCCTACCCTTTTCTGACACCTATGGACCTACTCCAGGCAGGAACAGTACTCATTTTGACTGGAAAAAGTGTTAATTTTTTTTTCTCTTCCACCTCTGTTGCCACCCACTTTTAAGGCTCTTAAATTTTGGAGTTTAATGAAATTTTGAGTAAAAATGTAGGCACTCAGCCCTAAAATTTTTTCAAAGAGGCCAGTTTAGGAGCTTAACTCTCAAAAGATCATAAATTGTTTGAATATTGTGCACCTGTATTTATATATCTAAATTTATGATAGGGCACGTAATAACATAAGTGGCAATACAGACAAAGCTAATTTTCAAACACAAGGTAGCTATGTAACTTGTATTTGAAGATCAACCAATTTGGCTAAAAGCGCATGTCTACATTTATACTATGATAAATAATGGTGTAAGTCGTGTTAGTGGCAAGTGGAAATGATATGCATGTGCATATATAGCCAACATGTCACCGCAATGCTTCTTTTCGATTTGGCCTAAGTGAACCCAAATTTTCTGGCAGTTCAAAAATCCACTTAGCCAAAAATGACTGATTTATGAGGTTAACTGTTTTTACCAATGGAAAAAACGCATCTGTCTTTGAATTTATCTTTACACACACAGATGATTTTTTTGACAGGCTGCATACTAGGAAAATCATATTTATTGTGGTTATAACATTACAATTTTTATTTGAAATTTAGGACATTTTTATAAAAAAAATCCCTAAATAAATGTGCTATGTGTTCATTGAGAAAATCAAGTGAAAAGAAAAACATGGTTACAAATTTGCACCTTTCTTTGTTATTATATTCATGCCAAACTCAATAAATATTTGTTGACTATTTCTAAGCAAGTCATTAGGTGGAATGGTTTTACAAACCTGCCGTTTGATGAAAATGTTAAGATGCTGCCCAATCTGAACCCAAGCTGCTTTGATGCTAATGAGGAGAATAATGCCAGCTCTACACTTAGGAAAATATCAAATGGACAAAACTGCCCTTCTGAGATTTTGATTTGACATGTTTTGCTAATACTCAGAAAACGAGCAGGTCAGTTATTTCAGTCTTATTTCTTTAACACTCACTATGATATGCAAGCTATGCAGTGTTTAGTTTAAAAATTATACACGATCATTTAATTTGCGTCACCGGGCAATCTTTTTTTTAATATGCTGGGGTCTGGGGCCATAAATGGAACAATAACAAGTTATACTGTAATGATGGCCTACATCTTTCTGGATGCAGAAAAAAAGATCCTAAATGAAAAATTTCAGATCAACCTTTGACATTTAAAGAGAGGGGAAAGTGAATGAAAGCTGACAGAGTTGTATTCTTACCCATAGTGAACAAAAGAAGATTGTGGTAAAATATAAAACTGATGAGTTTAGTAGTCTACTTTTCAGCAGCATGATAGAAGAGGGAGTATGATATTATACAATGTATAAGCAGGGCAAATAAAATTAGCCAGAAAGTGTAAGCAATAAGAGAGTAATTGAAGTACATTTTTTCATCTTTTATCATCCATCTTTGTGGTTTCAAGCTCTGGCTGCCAGCTAAGTATCCGGCTTCCATATGTAGAGCCACGCAGTCGAGGTTAGTAGGAGCGAGCCCTACCCATGCACTATCCAGATCATGTCATGGTGGTCAGACAAATTTGCAAGTGTAAGATATGTATTGTATGTGTCCTGAATACAACAATGGCTCCCTGTGTGTAACCCATGCAGGTCAGGATGAATGAGAGCTGTGGATGTAAAGAGATAGCATAGGAAGTGGCCTGACACAGTGCATGCCTGACCAGATCCAACATCATTGGTCCATGGAAATGCCAATGGCTAGAGGTATAGGACTGGATGCTGAACAAGGCACCACAATACCCACATACCTGTCCACGAGGGGTGATCCCTGCCAACTATGAGCAGAGTGTGATGCCAGCAATGTGGGCTATAGTTACAGGCAGCCATGCATATCACCTAGTAGATGTGTAGCGCACTGGAAACAGCACTACCCAGAAATCAGGCAGCCATGGGTCTGTGACCCACCACTACCCAATATGGCAATATAACATCCACAGCACCACACTGTGCAGAATATAAGGTGCATGTGTCTGTCCACAGGAGTGTACCACATGCAGCAACCACACCATATTTGTCAGAACAGGCCCAGGAAAACATCTACACAGCTGGCAAGCAAATGTGTACAGGACAGCCGCCGCTGGCCAGCAAGCAAGACAGGAGGCCCCAAATGGGTCACAGCACCATCAGTGTCCCAAGGCCTTTGGGAGCCCCAGGGCACACATGCCCTGAGCACAGACAGCAGCCCCAGCACCCTGTGGAGGGTGCATAGGCCAGGTAACTGGTGTCCCCAGTACCCTAGCAAGAACAGCTGTGGATGGAGCCCCAGGGCAAGCACCAAATTTTATGGCAGTGGATGTGTGTCCAAGCAGATCCAGATGGGAGGAGAGTTTGACAAAAGTGACAGTGGTCGCAGCATGGACAGGTGTCCCATGCATGCGGTGATGCTGACAAATTCCCCCAGCAGTGACCTCCAGAGGAGGCACAGAGGGGCACTAGCCATCAGACTGATGCCACACAAACCAGGAACCAGGGTTGGACAGCGTGTGGCCGGTATGGACATATCAATGTGCGAGTCCCTCAGCAACACATTAACATATGTGTCCATTCCCCACAGAACGGTGTGCCCCCTATACCCACCTAAGGCCAGACAGATAAGGCAGTGCTATCCTGTGGACCCACACACTCCCCACAACCCATGCCCACCCACATGACATATGTCACACAGACAGCCCTGGAACATGACTGACACCCATTCCATCCACCCCTGGCCAAACCCACACTGTCTTTGTACTCCCATGGACTCCAACCCCAACCACAAGCATGCCACCCCAACCCTGGTGCTAGATGACCCCCCTGCAGCTCCTCCCTTGTACATGCCCCTTGTCCCACCTACTCCCTGAGGGCACATGCACCTGTGCTTTGGCACCAAGCTCACAGGTATGCATGGTGATGAATCTTTGGACCCAGGGGTGTCACAGTTTGTGCTGCCTGATGCCACAATACCCTCATGGAATGAGGGAAACACCATCCGGGGGCTGCTGCCCTGTGGAACTGGCCCAAGGAGAGGGGGTGCCTGTGTGGTCAGTCAACCAACAGCAGTGTGGGTATGTACAGAGGCCCATGTTGTCACACCACTGGGGCCCGAGTGCAGAGGCACAGGTGCACATGCTGCTGAGGAAGCTGCAGCTGTGGGAGCTGCCTCACCATGCCCCTGCCCAAACCCCATAGGAGGCACACTGAAGTGTGCTTGGGGCTGTGTAGGAACAGACCGTCCAGGGACATGGTACAGTTCCATCAGAATCTCCACCGTGGTAGCCTGGAAGGTGCTAGTAGCCACAGTCAGCTGCTCTGTGGCTACAACATACCTCTCCTGCAATGCTGTGGACTGGTGCAGCAGCTACAGCTGTTGCTCAGACCATGCCTGCTGGGCAACACTGTGAGCAAGCAGATGCTCAGCACTTTGACACAGCTGTCACTGTGCACTCCTGTGGGTTCACCCCCCCTCCCCGGTCATTACCATCATCAATAGGCTGCTGTGATGGAGGTGATGGGGAGGGGACGTGGAGCTCCAGATCATCAAGGCCAGGGCCATCAAGCGGCTGCTGCAGTATGGCAGCACTAGCAATGCATGGCAGGTGCCCCCCCCCCCCATCCTGTGTTATCCTCCATGGACACTGTCGGCAGAGCAGGTACTTCTGCCTGTGGAGCTACAGCAGGGGCACCTGTGAAGACACAGACAACATTGAGAGATCAGACCTGCAACCATCAATGCAAACAACAATGGGGTGGCCATGCAGATGAGCCATTAGGCCACACAGGCACAGAAGAGCCTCTGACATAGTTGGCCACACATCCTGTCACCATTTGTGGAGCCAGATGGTCACAGAGGCCTCTGAACAGACACCCATCCTGGTGCTCTGTGCTGTCAGCTCTGCCACTACCAGCTGGCAGCCATGCTGCCAATGCCCACGACACACAGGCCAACATTGGAGTAGCCACACGCAATGTGAATGCATGAATGGTAACCATGACAGCCAGTGGTGACTGCATGCACATGTGTGCATGTATACAGTGGGAGGGGTGTCTATGAAGTAAAGGGCAAGGACACATACAGCACACATGTACCTTGCTCCTTGGATGTCTAAGATGTGTCAAGAGGGCCTATATTACTTGAGGTGACAGGGTCAATTGCAATAAGGATGCACTGTTCAAGTTCAGATAGCTGCCCCCCTGTGCCTCCTTTGTCCCTTCTGTGCCTTATGGGCAGTGTCACGGCATACCTGCTACTACCTGTACTTCACATTCTCGATGTCATGGTTCTGGTGATATATGGCATTGATATGGCAGCACACATCAAGCCACTGCTGCTGCTTCTCACAGGCACCTACACATGTGGATGTGTCACCCATCAATTGTAGCAGCCACTGGAGGATCTCCTCCAGCATGAGGGTCACTTCACCCTCGTAAAACCTTGCCTTCCTGGTAGCAACCTTAGATTCCATTACATGGACTGTCTGTGACACATAGGCAATGCCTGGAGGATGTGTATGCCAGAATGTGCCACTGCATCCATCTCTGTATTAATGTGCCCATGCCTGCGTGCACATGTATCTGTTCCCGCACACCCCCCACAGTAATACAGTCACACAGCATAACACTTTATTTACCCAGCAAACATGCATGGGACTGACACAGAATATGGGCAAACAGTGCCCATACCCATACTCAGAACCCCCATCCACTCTGCCCATCCGCCCACACCCACACTCTCCCCCTGCATGTCCTCCATCCCCTCTCCCTTGCTCCCACCCTTCTGCCACTCACACACCCCTACACACTCCCCCTGCATGCACTCAGACCCCTCACCCTCGCTGATACCCTCCTACCACTCACATACCCCACATGCTCCTCCTGCATGAACTCAGATCCTTCTCCCTCACTCCCACTCTCCTGCCACTCACATACTCCACATGCTTCTGCTGCATGTGCCCTGTCCCTTCACCCTCACCACCACCCTCCAGCCACTCACCCTCCCCCATGCACTCACTCACCACCCCCTTTCTACCCCTGCCTGACCCCTCAGGCTGTGTCACTACAGCCTCCCCAACAACACTTGGGCCTCCCAAGCTGCCTGCCCTCCACACCCCCTCCATCAGGATGAATGTCCAGAGGTCACCCCTGTCTCTGCAGCATCTGCACATGGCACCGATGGGACCTGGCCACTGCCCTGCTGCACATTATCCACAGGTGTGCTGTGGGAAATAAGTCCCCCTGACCACTACCATGGGCTCTGCCCCCTTCAGGGGAGGTGGAAGGGGGAGAATTCTGCCTCCCCTGCCATGCCCTCCTCATCCCTCCGCAGATGATGTTGGGCTGGACAGGAGGATGGGGCTTGGCTGCTGATGCACCCACTAGTGCTCATGCTGCTGATCCTGCTGGGGCTGGGGGGTGTATCTGTGCCAGAATCCTCCATAGTGTCAGGGGTGCAGCCATCATGGGATGGGGTGAGGAGTCCTCCTTCTGCTGTGCTGCCATTGTGGGGGGCAGAGGTCATGGTTAGCTTCATGGCTGTAGTGTCTGTGCTGCATTTCTGACAATCATACATGGGCAGCTGGGTTCCTGGTATGCCAGTGGCACATGGTGCTGTCATTCTGGGCTGATGGGTGGCCCACATCAAGTATGTGTTTCCTGTATCAACCTTTTGACAGTGCTCCTGTCACTGTCACTGTGGTGGGGCAGGTAGGCCTCTTGGTATCAATTTACCATGCTCAGTGTCCATACATCTCTGTGGGACATCTTGATGGCTGTGACACACATGTACACACCCTGCTCTTCCTGTTGCTGTACTACTGTGGTTGCTGGGGGGGGACAGGCACACACACAGGGTGTTCCAGCATACCCCAGCTCTGCAGAGGGTGGGGCAGTGTGTGCTGTGGAACCCTAGGGTGGGGGCATGCTGTTTCCATGGTGTCCATGTCACAGTGGTGTCTGCTCTTACATGTGGTGCCTTGCCTCTGTGTTGGGAGACCTGTTGGCCTGCTGCTCAGACTGCTCCTCCTGCAGCTACTGCTGGATATGCCCTATCAGCTGTGGGCGCATGCGGCGTATTGTGTGGTATCTCACACAGTATGCATCTGTGTCACACAGGATTTGGAAATGCCTGTGGGGTAGAGACACACCTGACCATTACCCCATGCCAGCGCACAGACCTGCCTATTCACTGGGTGGGTGCTGCTGGCTCTGTGCGCAGGTGCTTCATGTGCCCTGTCCCCTTCTGTTATTGGTGGTGCCTCATTCTGCCATGCCATGCCAGGGAGCTGTGTCTGGTCATTGCATTTGGTGTACATGCAGAGTGCCCAGTTCCCTCCCCTCATAGGACATGGGAGCACTCATAACTCTAGTCTGGTGGTTCAGTGCCTGACTCAGAGTGCTGGGTTCGCCTCCCACCTGAGGGCCTGGACTACTTCATTTTGCGCCTGTACCATTCAAACTGTGTCTCCCCTCTGACTTGCTCTGCTCTCGCTTCCTAGGGCCTGGTAGCATTCACAGCTCTAGCGTGGTGGTTCTGTGCCTGATCCACGGTGCGGAGGGGGGTTGGGTTCACCTCCCACCTGGGGGCCTGGATTACTTCATTTTGCACCTGTACCATTCACACTGTGCCTCCTCTATGAATGCTCTGCTCTAACTTCCTAGGGCCTGGTAGTATTCACAGCTCTAGCCTGGTGGTTTTGTGCCTGACCCAGGGTACTGCTACATGTGCTCATCCTGATGGGTTCCTATCATTGACAAGGCTTTGTGTTGAAACATAGCTGAAGAGACTCATTTCAGTGTTGTATGGCCCATTCTTAGCATTGCAAATACTTTTTACAATGATGGAACAGTATTTGCAATGCTAAGTGTTCATCAAATTCCATGCATGTGTTGTTGCAGGGTCTGTCAGGACAAACATCTCATTTTCTATTTGCTTTTGCACTAGCTTAGGTGCACTTAGATATCCTTATAGTGTTATGGGTATGCAACAAACTAATATTTATAGTCTGGTTTGCAAGAACATATCTGTTTCATCAGTATCAATGTGCTGTTTGCATGAGCACAGCACTGTCAGTGTGAGCATCAACTTAGAAGATGTACATTTTTCCAGTGGAAGCGTGGCTTCAAAGAGACAGGAATCAACTGAAATGTCTATTTTTTCAGAATACAGTGGGTATGGGGATGTACAGGCCATTTGCTGCATATACCACTATCCCATTATAGCAGCAAGGGCCCGTGTTTCCCCAAACATCTTGTTTGTGCCATGCCAGAAATGTATTTCTCCTGATTCTAGAAACACGGGTGTGTCTGTACCCGTGGTTTTGGAAGAGAGTGTATAACATGCCCATTTTCAATTTAGACATTTCTGCCGGCCAAACGTGGTATTATAGGATTTCACTCCTCGTCAACTGGCTCACCTTTATCCACCTCTTTTTACCTGTATTACAAAACTATCAGGACATTCCTTATTTGGCAGCTTAATCCTAGCAATAGTAGCATGATATTGCCCCTAGAGATTAACTGCCAATTTTTCAAACCCCTACAACAATGGAGCAGAGCATCCAGGGATCACTTCTGCTTTCAGCATTACCTATCTGTGAAACTTCTAGTAGGTCCTGCGGGTGGAGGGACTGAGACTCTAATACTATGTTGCCTGGTGCTGGAGGAGGAAGAGTTACTATGCACTCCCCCCTCCCCCCCACCCCCCCCATCCCCCCCCACACACAAGCAAGAAGGATCTGGGAGGAGGATCTGTGTGGCCCTAGCAAGGTGAGACAAACATTTTTCATCCAAAGACACAGCTCACAGGGAACACCCAGCTGCTGGTAGACAATCCATATGCTGGCAGGGAAATATAAAAAAACAGGGCTGAGTGAAAAGGTAACTGAGAAAGGCTAGTCCTGCTGGGCAACACAAAGTCACAGGAGCACTACTACTTGCAAGTCCAAGTATATCAACCATAGAATGCAAGGTGAAATGGATGAAAACCCACAACAAATGTAAATCTTATAGGGATCCACCCTACATGGACATGTTCATCAGGGCTACAACTTAAAATAATCAAAATAAATAATGCATAAATGCATAATTAAACAATTACATTCTTATAAAAAAATAAAACATATAAAACATAAGAACTCAATTTCTAGATGATTTTATTAATAAAATAAATGAAAATAATAACAATAAATATAGATCAATAAAAATAGTAATAATGAATACTGAAATCCATTAATTAAAAAATGCATTCATAAGAATAATAAAAATCATAATAATAATATCTGTGAAACCTATTGATAGTATCTCCCACTTAGCCTAAGAGACTGGAATACGATAGAAAATATATGTATATGTAAAAATAGTTATGCATATCTTTCACAAGTTTATTTATTTATTTATTCATTTGATTTTGGTATACCATTTTTCTACCAGTCAAAATGGTGAACAGTTAACAAGGTATAGAGAAGAATATAGTAGTAGTAGGTTACAGCAAAACGTCAACATCGTAAACATTTATTGGACCATCCTTCAGAAGTGAATTTTAATACATGCGGGGACATGTAGGAAGGGATTGTGTTTGGGTGGGTGTCTATGGTGATGGGGTAGGAGAGATGCCCTGGGCTAGGGAAGGGTGTTCTTGTGATGGATAATTATGCTGATGTGTGCCATAGTGCTCTTGGTAGAGGTATGTCTTCAGGTGTTTTCTAAAGTCTTGTGTTGACTGGATGTTTCGCAGGGTGGAAGGTAGTGATTTCCAGAGTGTGGGGGCATAGATTGTGAATGATCTTAGGTGGGCATATTGGCTGCTCTTACAGATCTGTGGTGGCAGGATAAGAAGGTTCAGTGTGCTCTGTCTGCGTAGTCTAGCGGTGCTAGGGGTGCTGAGAGATGTCTGGAGGTGCTGAGTGGTGAGGCCATTTGAATTAAATTCTTCTGTAGAGGTGATGGCAGCCAGTGGAGAGATTTCAGTATGGGTGGGATATGGGAGTGTCTGGGTGCTCTGAAGATAAGAACATAAGAACATAAGATATGCCATACTGGGTCAGACCAAGGTCCATCAAGCCCAGTATTCTGTTTCCAACAGTGGCCAATCTAGGTCATATGTACCTAGCAGTTTCCCCAAGGGACACAGGTTCCACAATGCCTGTATTGGTTCAAGCATTGATATCCTGGGTCCCTTCTTAATAATGGCTTATGGACCTTTCCTCCAGGAACTTGTCCAAACCTTTTTTAAACCCAGCTTCACTAACAGCCTTTACTACATTCTTGGGTAACAAATTCCAGAGTTTGATTACACGTTGAGTGAAAAAATATTTTCTTTTATTAGTCTTAAATAGTTTACCCTGTAGCTTCATTGCATGTCCCCTAGTCTTTCTATATTCTGATAAGGTAAACAATCGATCTACGTTTACCCGTTCCACTCCGCTCATTAATTTGTAGACTTCTATCATATCTCCCCTCAGCCGTCTCTTTTCCAGGTTAAAGAGCCCTAACCTTTTTAGCCTTTCTTCATAGGAGTATCCTTCCATCCCCTTTACCATTTTGGTGGCTCTTCTCTGAACCTTTTCTAATAACTCTATATCCTTTTTAAGATACGGCGACCAGAATTGCACACAATATTCAAGGTGCGGTCTCACCATGGAACGATATAGAGGCATTATAATATCCTTTGTTTTATTTTCCATTCCTTTCCTTATCATACCTAGCATTCTATTTGCTCTCTTGGCCGCCGCTGCACACTGGGCCGAGGGTTTTAACATGGTATCCACAATGACGCCTAAATCTTTTTCCTGGGTGGTGGTGGTTCCTAATGTGGAACCTTGCATCGTGTAACCATAGTTTGGGTTGTTCTTCCCTAGGTGCATAACCTTGCACTTGTCCACATTAAATTTCATCTGCCATTTTGATGCCCAGTCTTCCAATTTATCAAGATCCTCTTGCAATTTTCCACAATCCTCTTGGGTTTTAACAACTTTAAATAGTTTTGTGTCATCTGCAAATTTGATAACCTCACTCGTTATTCCACTTTCCAGGTCATTTATGAATATGTCAAAAAGCAGCGGAACCAGCACAGATCCCTGGGGTACACCACTATTCACCTTTCTCCATTGGGAAAATTGGCCATTTAGCCCTACCCTCTGCTTTCTATCTTTTAACCAGTTCCTGATCCACAATAGTACACTGCCTCCTATCCCATGACTCTTTAGTTTTGCCAAAAGTCTCTCATGAGGGACCTTGTCAAAGGCTTTCTGAAAGTCCAGATACACAATATCAACCGACTCACCTTTGTCCACCTGATTATTCACTCCTTCAAAAAAACATAACAGATTAGTAAGACAAGATCTTCCTTGTCTAAAGCCATGTTGGCTGTCTCTCATTAGTTCATGACTATCTACATGCTGAGTAATTTTATTCTTTATGATGGTTTCTATCATTTTTCCCGGTATTGACGTCAGGCTCACCGGTCTGTAGTATCCCGGATCACCCCTGGAACCCTTTTTAAAAATTGGTGTTACATTGGCGATCCTCCGATCTTCAGGTATTAGAGATGATTTTAATGATAGTTCACAGATTACTAATAGCAGGTCTGCAATCTCATATTTCAGTTCTTTCAATACCCTTGGATGTATACCATCCGGTCCAGGTGATTTGCTACTCTTCAGCGTATCTAATAGTTGTAATACATCTTCTCGATGTATCGATATTTCCTTCAATTCTTCTGCACCTTTAAATACCACTTCAGTCATGGGTAACATCCCTACATCTTCCTCAGTAAAGACTGAAGCAAAGAATTCGTTCAGTCTCTCCGCTATCGCCTTGTCGCCTCTTAGTGCTCCTTTAACCCCTTTATCATCTAATGGACCAACTGACTCTCTCACAGGTTTTTTGCTACGAATGTACTTGAAAAGGTCTTTACTTCGCGTTTTTGCTTCTGCAGCAAGCTTCTTCTCAAATTCTCCCTTTGCCTGCCTTATCAATGCCTTGCATTTGACTTGCCAGTGCTTGTGCTGTTTCCAGGTTTCGTCATTTGGCTCTTTTTTCCATTTCCTGAAAGATGCTTTTTTGGCAACAACAGCCTCTCTGACCTCAACTTTAAACCATGCTGGCAGTTTTTTGGACTTCTTTCCACTTTTCTTAAAGCGTGGAATACAGCTGGTCTGGGCTTCCAAGATAGTATTTTTCAACAACAGCCAAGCCTGATGTACGTCTTTAACCTTTGCAACTGCTCCTTTTAGTCTTTTCTTGACTGTTTTCCTCATTTTATCATAGTCTCCCTTTCGAAAGTTAAAAGGTAGTACTGTGGATTTCCTTACTATCCCTCCTCCACTAATTAAATCAAAGGCGATCATGCTATGATCACTATTGCCAAGGGGCCCCAACAACCTTATCTCTTGCACTAGATCTGGTGTTCCACTAAGGATTAGGTCTAATATGGCTTCCCCTCTGGTCGGTTCATGAACCAGCTGCTCCAAGAAGCAGTCATTTATTTCATCTAGGAACTTTATCTCTTTAGCATGTCCTGACGTGACACTGACCCAGTCGATACCGGGGTAGTTGAAATCACCCATTATTATTACTGTGCTGTAACTTTTGTTAGCTTCCTTGATTTCTTTGAGCATTTCATCATCCATTTGGTCATTCTGGCCAGGCGCTCGATAGTACACCCCCACTGCCATTGCCTTCCCCCTTTTACATGGAATTTCAATCCATATAGATTCTACAGCAGATTTTGTTTCCTGCAAAACTTTAATCCTTTCTGACTCAATGCCCTCTCTAACATAAGAGAGCAACCCCTCCACCAATTTGATCAGCTCTATCATTACGATATAGTTTGTACCCAGGTATCACAGTGTCCCACTGGTTGTCGTCCTTCCACCATGTCTCTGATATTCCAATCATATCTAACCTTTCATTTAGTGCTATATATTCTAACTCTCCCATCTTATTTTTTAGACTTCTAGCATTTGCATACAAGCATTTTAGAGAATGTATTTTATCCATATTAATTTGTCTGTTAGACATGAGTAATTTGGGATCTTTAAGCTCTGTCTGCTCCATACTTGAGGGCATTTGGGCTACTTTACTCTTTTGTGGAACCTCTCTGCTTTTGGTAGTATCCTTCAAAGATACATTCTTCCGAACCATCTGCTCTTGGGCGACTGTCGGCTTTCCCCTAATATCTAGTTTAAAAGCTGCTCTATCTCCTTTTTAAAGGTTAATGCCAGCAGCCTGGTTCCATCCCTGTTAAGGTGAAGCCCATCCCTTCGGTAGAGCCCCTCCTTTCCCCAGAATGTTCCCCAGTTCCTAACAAATCCAAACCCCTCATCTCTGCACCATTGTCTCATCCACGCATTGAGACTCCGGAGCTCTGTCTGCCTTTTGGGTCCTGCGCGTGGAACAGGAAGCATTTCGGAGAATGCTACCCTGGAAGTTCTGGATTTCAACTTCCTACCTAAAAGCCTAAATTTAGCCTCCAGAACCTCCCTACCACATTTTCCTATGTCATTGATACCAACATGTACCAAGACAGCAGACTCCTCCCCAGCACTATCTAAGACCTTATCTAGGTGGCGCGTGAGGTCCGCTACCTTCGCACCAGGCAGGCATGTTACCAGGCGATCCTCACGTCCACCAGCCACCCAGCTATCTACATGCCTAATGATCGAATCACCAACTATAACGGCTGTCCTAACCCTTCCCTCATGGGCACATGGCCCTGGAGAAACTTCCTCGGTGCGAGAGGGTTTTACATCACCTGGAGGACAGGTCCTAGTTACAGGATCACTTCCTGCCACACCAGGGTGATGCTCTCCTGTCACGTGACCTCTCTCCTCCATGGCAACAGGGATGCTGCCAGACTGGAGGTGGGACTTCAGGACTATATCCCTGTAGGTCTCGTCTATGTATCTCTCTGTCTGTCTTATGCTTTCCAAGTCTGCTACTTTAGCCTCTAGAGAACGGACTCGTTCCCTGAGAGCAAAGAGCTCCTTGCACCTAGTGCACACGTAAGACCTCTCACCAACTGGGAGAAAATCATACATGTGGCACTCAATGCAAAAGACTGGAAAGCCCCCATCCCGCTGCTGGACTGCTGTCTGCATCTTAGTTTTAAGTTTGTGTTTAGATCTAAGTTCTTTACTTACTAAGGGTTGCTATGGATATTTATACTAATAAAACTGAACCTAATACGTGTAATATACCTTGTTCACCTGAAGCTTAACTAATCTCAGGTCCTTAGTGTATGACTGATTTGGGTAATGAGCTTCACCTGAGAGCACCTCCTGTCTTTTAAGATGTGTAAGTACCTATAAAGCTACGATTATCCCAGGGATGGGTGGTTGTGGGGAGGGTGGGAGGGAATTAACACTTATTAAAAGAGGGCTGCTACACAGTACCCTGTCTTGTGCTGCTGAGGTAAGCTATATTCTGATTTGATTTAAATTATATCTCTTAGCTGCTGCTAGGCTCTAACTTCTTATGAAATTTAAAGTACAAGCTCTCTGCTGGGTTCTAAATTTAACCAGAAAGCTCTTTTCTGTATTGTAAATTTAAGCTAAAAGAACTTTGCTGATGCTAGGCCCTGAGTGACTATTAAATGTAAACTGCAAGCTCTCTGCTGGGTTCCAAATGTAACCAGAAAGCTCTCTTCTGTGTTTTAAATTTAAACTAAAAGTACTTTGCTGTTACTAGGCCCTGAGTGACTATTAAATTTAAAGTACAAGCTCTCTGCTGGGTATGAAATGTAACCAGAGAGTTCTCCTCTGTGTTTTAAATGTAAACTTAAACTGCTGCTACTAGGCCCTGACTGATTTAACAAAAATAGTGGATCACAGATTAATTAGCTTTAATACAAAGAATTCCTTTTAGAAAATTACCAGAAGTAAATACTCACAGTTGTAGATCTCCCTCCAGAAGCAACAGTCCCCCTTACCAGTCTTTCAAGATGGCAAATGCTGTGGTATTCTGTGAGAGCGGTAGCAGCAGGATAGTGTGTTTAGATAGCCCTTGGTATATGGAGTTGCAATAGTCAAAATGGGGGTGATAGTAGCTTGACATATTGCACAGAAATTGTCAGAGGAGAGAAGGGGGCATAGGTTATGCAGTGTCCTGAGCTTATAACAGATTGCCTTGGTTGTGTTTCAGATGTGAACTTGAAAGTTCAATTGCTGATTCAAAGTAACTCCAAGGTATTTGACCTGGATTTTGACCTGAAGGTCTATGTCATCAATTGGGAAGCAGGTACTGGATGGGGGGGCTGAGGTGCTCGATATATTGTCACCTGAAATGAACGAGGATTTGACAAAGATTTTGGAGGATTGAAGTGATGAGATAGCTAAATGGGCAAGTCTGTTGGTTTCCTTTGTTTCAACTGCTGATAAGCTCAGGGTCTTGAAGTCCTTCTTTAAATATAAGGATTCAAAATTGTGTGGTCAAAAACTCAATGTGTTCCCAGATGTTGCCAGGAATACTCAGTTGCATAGCAGGAGTTTCTTGGCCCTGAGGCCTAAAGTTGTGGAATTGGGGGCCACTTTTTTTTTTACGTTACCACTGCAAGTGTATTATTACCTTGCAGGGTGTAACATATGTTGTTGTTAAAATGGTAAATCGAGGTAAAAGGAAAAGGAGACAGCTATGGTTTTCAAAAGAAGTAGCTGAAAAGGGGGAAGAAAAAGAGGGAGGCCTTCATGAAATACAAGAGATCACAGAAAGAGGAAGGCGGGCATCTATATTTGGATAAACTTAGGGGTATGTTTACTAAACCGTCTTAACGTCACAGCGGTGGTATTATCGAGCGATAATTGACGTTATTGCGTGATAACACGGCGGCGGCATTAAGGCATACTTAGGGGTATGTTTATTGTTGGATATTGTTTGTTCTATGTAAACCGCGCTGATCGCAAATAGTGCGGTATATAAGAGATGTAAATAAATAAATAAAAATAAAATACTAAACTGCAGTAACATTACAGACCACACGGTAGGTAACATTAACGCATGGTAGGTAACGTTAACGCATGTTATGTAACGTTAACACGCGGTAACGTAACATTAACGTGCAGTAACATTACAACCCACGTGGAAGCATTCCGCGGCACGGTAGACACCGCAGATGGAGGAGAGAGGGCGGAGATCTGGGGTCAATGGGTGGGGAGTGGGCGTGGAGAGACTCCCTGCACACTAACGCGCTGAACTGAAGGGCTGAATCCTACCGCGAATGAAAACCTGCCGTTAGATGCACATTTGCAGGAGAGAGAAACCATTTCAGTGTCAGCAATGTAGGGTATAGGCAGGGAGCCTGAGAAAGGTGATAGTAGTGTTCCATCTGCAGCAACAGCATAGTGGCAGTGTACGAAGGACCACTATGGTGATGGTGCAAATGGGGCATAGGGGGACTGCAGGCGGGACATGCAGTGGGGGCAACTGGGGCACGGGGTGGACTAGGCGGTTGCCTAGGTGGCACATAGGAATTTGGAAAATGGACACCAGCAAGACAGCAACAGAACAGGGTCAAACATGCCCATGAGTCTGTGTTCCACAGTGTCCCATCCATGGGACATTACCCAGCAGGAACCCCAAGGGGCACATAACATTGACAGGCAGTGCCGGGGGAAGTGTGGACAGCTATGTAGGCACCCCTACCCCAGAACCCACACCTTAGGCAGCTGCCTACCTGCCCCCTGGATGGCCTAGGACTGCACACCACTGGCACCGACAGCATATGGTCATGGCGGCATGGCGGGGGGGGTGTTTGTGCTGGAAGGAGTAGTGGCATCCACCTGCAGTGGACCTAGCCCATGCCCTGTACCAGTACGTAGTGGGCAGTACAACTGAAGAGGTCTGACTGGGGAACGTAAGGGTAGCCCCAGGGACCACTATGCTGCTGTGGCAACAGTGTGGTGCAATACACTCAGCCAGTATGTCCAAGAGCAAAAGGTTCAAGTCCCATCTGTGGATCCTGCAGAGCATCACCCCATAGTTCTATCCCATAATGCAGCCAGAACAACAACATGTGCAAACCCCAACACAGCAGTGCACAGGGGTACAAACACCCACTCATACGGGCTCCACTATCCACAGCCTCATGGAGTGTCAGGCTGTTTGGCCCCAGCACGGAGCTGCAGTTATCACCAGAGCACTACTACTACCCCCTGCACAGTTTAGCAATGTCGGCACTGTGCTCAGGACCAGTGTGGTGGGTATGGTTGTCAACCACCTCTATTTCTGCACGCTGAGATAGGTGTGGGAGTGTACATATGTCTATCCATTGTTTTGTGTCTGCCAACACCTCATTGAGCCCACATTGCTCACACTGTTTCCAGCGTTAGCCTGCAAATGTGCATAATGAGGAGCAAGGTATTGTGGTAATGGCCCAGACAGGGCGGATTGGCCAGGATGCATCTGCACATGGTGGAGGGCAGTGGCTGGGACACTGTAGTGCTCGACCACCACCCACATGGGCAGCGTGGCCACAGCATGTCACGCTGGTAGGTCGCTCTCACTCTGACCGAGCAGTGACCATGGCATGTCCATGTTCCCACTTAGTGCCACACATTATTTGTCTCTAGTGATACCTGTGTGTTCCTGGTTCTGGGGCCCAATCATGGCAATACCTGCTTGGTGTTTTGTGCTGTGCACAGGGTTCCCCCATGAGCATACACTATGGAATGGCTAGTGGGCTGTCTGTAGTTAGTCTTTGCATGGTGTGACCACCCTGTAGGATGCTGCAGGTGCAGTCTGATTGTGCTGGTGGACGGCAGACCTTCCCCTGCCCACCCCAAGCATCACTGCTGGTCTGCAACGGTCATGTGTATGGCTCTGGCCCATCAGCCCTGGAGTGCTGTCATTGGCCAGCAGGATGGTGGTTGCTGGTATTACAGCCATTCCGCAAGGTGCAGGCACCTGTCCCACCACATCCTCATCTACAATAGGAGTGATTGTGGGCCCCTTGGGGTATATAGCGCATACCACTTAGACCCACAGAGGCAGTGCTACCTAAACCTCATGCAAGTCTAATCTATCAGACAACATTTTGGTGGTGGTGAGAATCGAGGAGGGATGTGAGAAATTCTATCTACCCTTTTGATGTCTGTACTTTGCCCACTCACAATCTTAAATGACAGAGGTGTAAGGCAGGGGTCTCCAAATCCAGTCCTGGAGGGTCACAAACCAGTCAGGTTGGCAGGATATCTCTAATGCATATATATCTCATGCATATTCATTAGGGCTATCCCAAAAACCTGCCAGGATTGCGGTCCTCCAGGACAGGGTTGGACACCCCTGTGTTAACGTGCCACAGCTCCCTGTATCGCGCGGTAACGGACTTTATCGCATGATGACCCGAAATGCTACCTTAAGACCGGAACTCCCACTCCTTATATGGCATTCTTCACAGTAAGACTGCAACTAACGCCGGTAACCCCTTAGAGAAGCTAGCAAAGTAGTCAGGAAAGCAAAGATTCAAAAAGTGGAGGAGACAGCCAATGCAATAAAATGGGGGGATAAGACATTTTTCAGATATATTAGTGAAAAGAGTAAGGGCAAAAGTGGTATTGTCAGACTCATGGGTGAAAGGGAGGAATATGTAGAAGCTGATGAGGATAAAGCAAAATTGCTTAACAAATATTTATGATCTGTGTTCACAGATGAAGAAACAGGAACAGGACTTCAGAAAACACCCACAAACAGGAACAGAAGTGAGGAGCATCTTGAAGAATTTTCAGAAGACTGTGTTCGTGAGAAACTAGCTAAACTTAAAGTAGACAAAGCGAAGGGACCGGATGGGATACACCCTAGAATACTGAGGGAACTTGGGGACGTTCTAGCAGCTCCTTTTCAATGCCTTGTTGAAGTCGGGAGTGGTGTCAAAGGACTGGAGAGAGGCTCATGTGGTCCTTTTAAACAAAAGCATAAGTAAGGATTTGGTTGAAAACTACAGGCCAGTTAGTTGAACTTCAGTGGTGAGTAAATTATTGGAAACGCTGCTGAAAGAGAAAATAGTGAGGTTTCTGGAGTCCAGCAGATTACAGGATCCAAGGCAGCATGGATTCACCAGAGGCAGGTCTTGTCAGACAAATCTGATTGATTTCTTTGACTGGGTGACCAGGGAGTTAGACCGAGGGAGAGCCCTAGATGTGGTGTATTTAGATTTCAGTAAAGCCTTTGACACTGTTCCTCACAAGTGACTTATAAACAAACTGAGCACCCTAGGGATGAACCCTAAAGTTACTGTGTGGGTTAGAAATTGGTTGAGTGGGAGGCGACAAAGGGTACAGGTACATGGAGCTCACTCTGAGGAGAAGGAAGTTACCAGTGGTGTGCCCCAGGGATCTGTCCTTGGTCCAATTCTTTTTGACATCTTTGTTAGTGATA
The DNA here is from genome assembly GCA_033557465.1 of Ichthyophis bannanicus. NCBI lineage: Eukaryota > Metazoa > Chordata > Amphibia > Gymnophiona > Ichthyophiidae > Ichthyophis > Ichthyophis bannanicus. The sequence goes on along the minus strand of CM066031.1, from coordinate 532,958,570 downwards.
TAGCGGAAGGGCTGTCAGGTAAGGTTTGCCTCTTTGCGGATGATACCAAAACCTGCAATAGAGTAGTCACCCAGGAAGGTATAGATAACATGAGGAGGGATCTAGCTAAGCTTGAAGAATGGTCTAGAATTTGACAGTTGGGATTTAATGTTATAAAATGCGAGGTCATGCATTTGGGCTGCAGCAATCCAAGGGAGCAATATAGTATAGGGGGTGAAGTACTTTTGTCCACTAAAGAAGAGTGGAACCTTGGTGTGGTTGTGTCTGATGATCTTAAAGTAGCTAAACAGGTAGAAAAGGTGACAGCAAAAGCTAGAAGAATGCTTGGGTGCATAGGGAGAGGAATGGCCCGCAGAAGAAAGGAGGTGATAGTGCCACTTTATAAGTCTTTGGTGCGACCTTATTTGGAGTATTGTGTGTAATTCTGGAGACCACACCTTCAAAAGGATATAAACAGGATGGAGTCGGTACAGAGGGTAGCTATTAAAATGGTTAGTGGTCTTCATTATAAACATATGAGGACAGACTTAAGAATCTTAATATGTACACCTTAGAAGAAAGGCGGAATATAGGTGATATGATTGAGATGTTTAAATACCTCCATGGCATAAATGCACAGGGGGAGAGCCACTTTCGAATGAAAGCAAATTCTGCTATGAGGGGACATGGAATGAGGGTGAAAGGGGATAGATTCAGGAGTGATATGCGGAAATATTTCTTTACGGAAAGAGTGGTGGATCCGTGGAATAGTCTCCCAGTGGAGGTGGTTGAGATGAGGACAGTATCTGAATTAAAAAAAGCATGAGAGAAACACAGAGGATCTCTAAAGAAAAAAGGGGACTGTTGTAGTTGTTGATATGGAAGGACAGACTAGATAGGCCATGTGGTCTTTTTCTGTCATTTTTCTATGTTTCTATACAGTTAGAAAAATTCTTAGCGGATAAGAAAGCATAGGGGGTTTGGGTCCTTCATAGTTTATGCTCATAATTATGATAGGATGGAAGGGGGTTGGTTCCCTCTTCTATCACTGTTTGTTTTCTTATGTTTCTTTTTTTCTGATATTATAATGCCTTCTTTCTTCCCTTGATTTGGACTATTGCTATATACAGTATATATATATATATATATATATATATAAAATGTGTTTTGCTAAGTCCTGTAAATTATTTCTAGTTGCATGACCTTGTTTCATTATGCTTGTATATGCAATATGTGCAAAGATGAAATTAAAAAAAAAGAAAGCTGTTCTAAATTTATCCTGCTAGCTCTCTAGATAGTGGGCTGTATTTCACCATTATCCAGATAGCTCTGGCACGGAGCAGTCTACACATATATTTAACACTACAAGCTGTCCAGATAGTGGTGTTGAATGTCCATGTGTTATTTACATGCCAGAGCCTATGGCGTTTAAATATCAGCTAACCAATTTCATTCATATCTTTTGGTACTGCTGATTTGAGTTGGCATCGAGGACATTATCAATAATGAAGCTGATATTCAAAAGCATTTTGGTGGTTGATGGTGGTGGTTGAGCCACATTTACGTTATTTTTAAATTCCCAGTGATTTAACACAGTTCATTATAAGGCACATGGAGATAGCATGTGGGGATCAGAATTGAGAGATCAATGTTGGGATTACTGAATTCTGATGGTAGTTTAGAAATGGCTCAGCAAAACATGGAGTTGTTTCTAAAAGAAGTATTCACATGCAGTGGGAGGAGCCCTTTTGCAAACTTACATGTGAGAAAAATCAATGACAGAAACCTGACAAAATTAGATTTACAACTGCTGCCAATTTACACCTTGCACGTGTAAATGTCGGTACTTACACATGTAGAGACATTTTGCAAACACAGAAGTGCGGCTGCTGCTTCTGAACTACAGAGGCTGCTATTTGTATCTACATGCAATTTGAAGAGAGGAAAGAACACAAGTGGATTAAGAGGAATAGCCCCCTTAATCCATCTGGTAAAGGGCTGGGTGAAACAAGCCCTTTTTTAAAAACTTGATTGTGACAGGTGGCAGATAAAAATCCCAATAGATCATGTTTACTAAAGAGCACTGTCCAGTAGTGTAGGGTTTATTGTGTGGCTTGGGCACCATATTAACAAAGTAGCATGGTCCCCAGTGCCAAAAATCCCATGCTACCCCAAGTTGCCTGCAATGAGGCTGGGACTGGGAAGGCCAGGAGTGGAATAAAGACTTTGACCAAGCTTGCTGAAATTAGCATGGGTTCACTTATTGCCATGACTTGTGCAGTGCTGCATTTTGGGCCCACACTAACTGTAGGCACATGGCCCCTGAAGTTAGAGTGGGCTCCCTACACTGGTAACACATCCCTCATGCAGGTTACCGGTGCAGGCTTTAGTAAACTTGCCTCAAGGTGGCGCTATTACAGTCATACATGTGTATCCTCAATCTGAAGTGGGAAATACAAATGTAGCGCCTCCGTGGGTGCACTACTGGGTCCAGGACCAGCCTGGCTGGAGTCCCCTTGAGGGAGGGCTCCATTAGTCTTTGTCAGTTTGGCGCCTGGTTCCTCCACCTAGGGAAGAAAGGTGTTAGCAGGCAGAATTTCCCTCCTCTCACCCCAGGAAACCTCTTGAAAAGCGCTGCTGTGAACAAGGCTGGCTTAAATAGTATTTACAATTTATTTACAAAATATATATCAAGTATTGTGATAAAATAATGCAGTATGTACAACCCCTATTGTGGTTCAAGACGGTAAGGTGAAATAGCTATATATGATAAGAAATAAGGCAGTTCAAACAACCAACTATAACCTTATATGTAATGACTTAAGTAAACCTTTAAAGATTATGGAGTTAACCTTATTAACCTGTCTCCTAACTCCCCTCCCTTTCCTTTTGCCCACTGATCTGCCACTGGACCCCGGGTCCTAATCCAGAACAGACTCTCTGCCATTGCAGTTCTCTCTTGAACTGATCTGCTGCTGGACCACCCTGAGTCCTATGGCTCCTAGTCTGGATTAAACTTGAGTTGATCTGCCATTCCAGCTTTCTCTGGAGCTGATCACCACTACCATCTCCACTCTCTAAGTTGGGAGGAGATCATTTATCACCATCTTCACTCCTTCCCCTAACTGGGTCTGTAGGAGGCTCTCTGCTGGTACCTTCACTACAAATTACCTAGACTCCCAGGAGAATTTCTAATGCCATCTTCAGGAGAGCCTGCAGAGTATGGGGAGTTCCGTCCTCCCATCTCAGATGAGAATTAAGCTTTTTTTTTTAGATAATAAGATCTCTAAATCCCAGGTAACTCTTCTCCAACTCTTTTCTTTACAGGGCTACTGGTGCCAGTGCCAACTGATGCCATTTCTTATAGGGTGAGCGATTTTCACTGGCCTCCAGTATTTACTTCTCTACCCTCTGTCTAGTGTATGCACTTTATTCCTCTACACTATTCCCTATAGATTTAAAGCTAAATCTTAATAATAGATAAAAATATGAACAAATATTGCCCTTGCTCCTTCAGCACAGGCAGTGATTTGCATATCCCCTTTAAATGTTTACTTTTCCGCTAGCTAGCACAGCGGGCTGTTCCCTTAATGTTGTCCCTCATCTGATCTCCCTAGCAGCCACCTTTTCAGCAGAATACAGTGACCATTTACCTTTGATTCTACATTATTCAGCACACCTCAAACACCCACCTTTTGGGGGGGGGGTTCACACATGTAGATTTTTGATTCATCCTAGCCACTCCCTAACTATTCCCTTGACATGCCCTATGCAACCTGGACACGATAAGGACAGTTATGTCTAAACTGCACTCTTTCTAAAATGGCTGTTTATGCACGGCTGCCATTTAGAACATTACATAAGAACATAAGAACATCAGATATGCCATCCTGGGTCAGATCAAGGTCCATCAAGCCCAGTATCCTGTTTCCAACAGTGGCCAATCTAGGTCATACATACCTGGCAGTTTCCCCAAAAGACACAGGTTCCACAATGCTTGTACTGGGTCAACCATTGATATCCTGGTTCCCTTCTTAATAATGGTTTATGGGCCTTTCCTCCAGGAACTTGTCCAAACCTTTTTTAAACCCAGCTACACTAACAGCCTTTACTACATCCTCCGGTAACAAATTCCAGAGTTTGATTACACGTTGAGTAAAAAAATATTTTCTTTTATTAATCTTAAATAGTGTACCCTGTAGCTTCATTGCATGTCCCCTAGTCTTTCTATATTCTGATAACGTAAACAATATTCTGATAACGTAAACAGGCAGGCACATACACATTTGACATGTGTATGTGCCTGCCTGTACATGTATGAAATATGAATAAAACGTCTAAAATAATTCCCTTTATATCCATAGTTATGCTTCCAAAAAGGGGCGGAATTTGGGGCATTTCAGAGGCAGCATCTCTTAGATGTGTAACTTACACATCTACGTGGAAATATTCAGCTTCTAAATGTAGAAGTTATAAGGGGATATTCCAAGGCATGCACACGTTTTGCAGACCTGCAACATGGTTTGTGCCGCTAAATATTCTCGGATGCTGCAGCTACACGCCCCGATGCTTACCACTTAGCATCAGGGAATTTCAGGGGTTTTCAGGGCGGCACTCATCGCTAACCGTGCAGCAGTGATCTTGAGCTTCTGCCCAGTTAGCCACATGAGGTTGCACCTTACTTTAGCTATGGAAGCTAACAGGGCAGTTTCTCAATATTGCTGCTGCTAGGTTAGCTTACAGGTTCTATGACTAACCCAGATATTCTATGGCACTACTGAATATCTTCCCCTTTATATCTAGATGGCTTGCACATATAGCAGATAGAATTTAAGGAGGACAATTTTATAATAGGGTGCCATGGCTAGGCACCTACAGAAGCAGCTATGTACGTGCTATTTTATAAAGACAAGTAGGTGCCTAGTAGCATAAGTGGTAGAGATCATACCTTGTTAAGGCATGGATAGTTCTAGTAGGTTTAAAAGAAATTGTGCAAAGTTTGCCAATATGCATGTAAATTAAGGTATTTTATAATCAGCCAATCCCGTCACAGACTACCTTTATGTGAAGCCCCCAGGAAACAGGTTTTATTATGTAAGATAGTTCTCCCAGTTGTTATCCAAGCTGACATGCCTGTTCAATATAAACCCTTTTCAATGTAAAATGTTAAATTTCATGTTCTATGTAAAACGCACTGATTTCAAAAGAGTACAGTATATAAAATTAAATGAATAAAATAGCAATACATAAAATAAATCAATGTGGATACTTGCCAACTCTGCTCATGCTCCACCCAGAACATGCCCTGGCTATGCCTACTGACAAAGTCAGTGCCTTCATGACAAAGCCAGTTGGGATTTTCAGGGGTGGCCTGGGAATGAGGCAAGGCCATATGCAGAGACTCGTTGCAGGGTCTCATTTGCATACGTATTTACATATCCAGTGGGCCTCGTTTGCATAAATCTAATTTACTTTATTTTAAAACAAATTAAGACACATCTGTTCATCAAATATTATGGTAATGACAATATATCCCCCTCACTCACTCTAAAGACCTAATCACAACATTCCCTCCCAACCATCAAATGAGCAATCCCATATTCCTACTACCATCCAAAAACATACTGCATTGTATATGGTTAACTTTGTACATAGTTGTAAATGTATATAACGTGCCCAAGTTTTGATATTTCCTAATTGTTGTTTACCCCATTTGTCTAATGTATACAAGTTGAGTTCTATGTAAACCGCCCTTGATCTTTGGAAGGGGCGGTATATAAAAACTTTTCAAATAAATAAATAAACAACCTAACCTTCTCCTGTGCAGCATTCCTTTCACCTTGACCATGATGCCACTTAGTCCAGCAGATATCTTTCCGGGGCTTGGCTGTCGCTCAAGGTGGCTGCACAGCTCTTCTCCCCATCAGGTGCTGGTTCTTCCTCTTCCTCTTCCAGGGCCGCAGGCCCGAGCCGTGGATGTTCAGGCCTCTGCAACACTGTCTTTCTCCCTATGCTGCATTGACTCATTCTGCCTGACGGCAGCCGACAGGAAGAGCCACTGCCTGGGAGCTAGGAGAGAGGCCCTGTGCTGTGTGCCAATGCTGTTTCTGAGTAAATACAGTGGCAGCAGGAGCAGTGCAGGCCTTGCAGTAGCATGGGGTGATGCATGTTTAGGGCCGGGCCTGTTGCCTGGGAGCGAGGGCCCACACTGTGTGCTGATATTACCACTGCAGTGCCAATGTGGCTGCTGATTAAAGTGGCAACGGCAGCATGGGGCTTGTAGTAGCGGGGTCATCCCTGGGGATTTTATATGAGGTCATTAATTTGCATATAATTCTCTGAAATGTCTAACTTGGACAGTTCAAGTTACGATTATAGTCAGTGGTGCTTTTGTTTGCAATGAAAACTGGGATCTCCACTAAACAGGAAATGATGACATCATTATCATTTCCTGGTTCCATCAATAGTGCGCACTCTTTCATGACAGCGCGCACTATTACACAATAGCATGCCCTATTCGTGGATGTGCAAATAGTGCATGCTAGAGGAATTGGCGTTGTGATTTACATTTATGCCTGTTCCTGAGTGGGCACAAATGTCTGTGGCTTCAATCTAGCCGCTATTTCTGCCAGATTTGTGCAAATATTGGATAAAGATACATTGGTAAAATAAACCAGCAAATATGTGTATACCTTGGAGCAGGTGTAAATGTGTGTGTGTGTGTGCTTCCCATAATTTTGCAATGTCAGCTAATAACATACTTTCCTTTTTTTAAATTGATGGGAGGGATATTCCAAGGAAATTACATGGGAGACTTGCTAACCATGTTAATGCCCTTCTCTGGGATATTCAGTTAGTGCCGCTGAACATCTGCTGCTGTCACTGCTCATGTCCCGGTTAGTATCGGGGCATGCCAGGGCGTTCTGAGGGCAGCACCATCAGTAACCGGGCAATGACGATATGGAGCTACTGCCCGGTTATCGACACATGGTGAAAACCAGGCAACGTACAGGCTGGCCTAACGTTCACCATAGAAGCTAACCTGGCAGTGCCCGGTTGGCTTCCCAGCAATCTGAGCAACCCGGATAGTCAATGCGGGTGCTCAGATGTGTTTTAAGGTTCGGTGGCAGCGGCTAGACCCTGCTGCTGAATATTGGGCCCGATGTAACTTATGCACATATCTGCCTCACATCCTGGGCAGCCTAGTATAAATTTATGTTCTCTAAGGTTTACGCTGTGTTATCCCTGTTGATATTCTCTTTCAGGTTGTTGGTACTGGATTCAAAGAAGGCCTTACAGCTGATACTTGTAATACACATCCTCACAAGGTGTACTTTGTCAGGTGTGATGTGAATGCCAAACGTTTATTAATTATAAATGCATTGTTTCTCAGAAGTCAGTTATTAGACTTACCAGAGATTTGTTTCAGCTTTCAGCGTGGCACATAAGTTCCAGTGTAACTACCTGACTGGTTTTCTGCTGGTCTTAGCATGGAAAGCAGGGCACTAGAAAAACCACACAGAAACCTTGCCTGCCCCTTGAAGTCCAATAAAAGATCCTAAAAGGATCCTTTCTTTCATTCCCAGCCAGACAGTGATAGACAAACAGGTAAAAAGCAAGGAGAAAAAGACCATTTACTCACTGTAACAGCAGGAAATCAAGAAAGGAAAATAAACAGGACTTGAATCCTGGGCCTTTAACCTGCTAGGAAGACAGTTTCTCTACAGTTTCAGTCTGTGCACATTTGTGCGCTAGTAAATGGGAAGGGAAGGAGAGGAACTGGGGGCTTGTGGGATCCCTGAAACTCCCACTGCTCCAAGCACAGCTGTACAAACAGATTCAAGCTTTGTTAGGGCAGGGTGGGCAATAGGCTGAAACTTCTGAGCCTATCTGACCTATAAATCCCTAGCAAAAGCTCTGCCTGAGAGAATGCCAGAAGTTACATGTAAATGGTTTAGCCAGCCAATAGCTATTACTTCTTTTCCTTTACACTAATGTATCCTTGAGCATACTAAACAATGCTCTCGATTTTTTTAGCACCACCTTACCAAGTCAGAGACATGTTCAGACCAAGAAATATTTATAAAACGTTTTCTTATCTAGTGTTTGCCTCTCTACCAGGAGATGGAGCAAAGAAAAAACAAAATGTAATTTAACATTTCTCCTAAGGGATAGCCTGATATCTAGTGGCTATTCTTTAAGAATTAGCATATCAGATAATCCAAAGTTCCATCGTGCCTTTTAATATGGTTGCGTCAGTCTTCGGTACAGCTTTATTATCTGTTAAATACTACTGTGATTGTAAGTGGTATATCATGAAAAAGCATCTGGAAAGACGGCATCAAGAAGTACAGCAGAAGACAAACAATTAGGACACACACACAAAAAAAAGGCTTTTTTCTCAGGCTCCGTTTCTTTTCTAAACGTTTCTGAACTCTGTCTGACCTCATGTAACACTGCTCCAAAATGAACTCAAAGACCTCCCCGCACTCAGCACAGCTAGAAGGTAAGAAGCTAAAAGAAAAAAAACCCTAAGGTATGAATTGATGGACTGTACTTATGTCTGAAAGAAAATAAAATTAAAGAATATAAATTGCATTGAACACAGTCCAAGGGGAAGATATCCAGTCTGAAGTCTTTACATAACTTTCTATAGGAGCAAAGTAAGTTGTATCCTGCTAGTGACCAGGGAAAATATAAACCAGCACCAGAACCTGGGAATTGTCCTTGTCATTGATCTTTCTTTACCTTGTAATTTTATCTTACTTGCGATAGCTATTTTGTAATTTTTGTGTTTCTTATTTAATTACGTTGTAGGTAATTTTGTAACAGGCGCCTAGGCAGAAAAGGTGCATAGATGCATACATCACACCAAATTTTATATAGGCAAGACATGTGCCTATGTGCTTTTATAAAATAGCCTTCCCGAAAGCTGCCACCTAAGTTCCAAAATTGTGGGAGTAATTATATAGTAGGTTGTCTAGTATGAGAGGACAATAAGGTGTCTAGTTTAAGCCTGTTTTATAAAGACAGAGAGGCACCTATGGCTCTTTATAAAAGACTAGGGGTGAAATTGTAGAAATCATGGCTAGACTGAAAATACACACATTTACCCCAGTTTAGGAGCTAGTGTGCACTACAGTCTCTGTGTCCATGCATATTCTATAAAGAAGGCACATATTTTGCACCTCCGCCTGTGCTCCACCCAAACTCTACCTCTGAACATGCCTTGATGGGCATTCTGTTCAGGTTCATGTCTTCTTGCCACTACACATACTTGTACGCACATAACACCTGGGGTAAGTTCATAAATCCCTTTTACATGTGAGAAAAGTTTATAAAATTACCATCTGTGTGTGTATGAGCTGTGATAAATTGGCACATATGCAAGAATTTCTGCTCCCATTCTGCCTATTCTCCACCCCTAGAGCATCTATGCGGTATATCCCATGCAAGTAGATATGTTTTCCACTGCCTACCTTAATGCACCTAAACCCCTGGGATAGATTTATGACTACTTTCTTCAGTGTGTAAAACTCAGTTCTAGTTGCATGACTTGCTTATAAAATTTGCACCCTATGGGGTGCAACCTGAGCCACAAATAGCAGGGTTGGACATGGACTGGACATCCAACCCGCATTCAGCTCCTTACCCCCTATTCTGCTATCAGCACTCCTCACACATACACAACGCTTGTGCGGGAAATACTCTATGTGGGTGGAAGGGGGTGGTGTGGGAGAGGAGCAGGAGAGTGGCCAGCTGCCAGAACTTACAGGCCCCTGTACGTTTCCCGGCACTAAGCTGCATGACTGGCTTATTCCACCCCTATGCTGGAATAAGTCCTGGGGGCCTCTCCCCTAGCATGCCTCACCCCCCTGCATTCTATTCCTGTGGCCTCGTTGTGCCCCTGCAGCCATGATCTGGGCCCTGGCGGCCACTGGTGCAGCCCAGACAGTGGTCTGCAGGGATTGATGTGCAGCATGGCATTCCAAGCCATCATGTAGACAGCTCATTGCCATGGTGCATGGACACCACTGCTCCCTTGCCCCAGCAATGGTGTTCTGGCATGGGGACGGGCAGCTCCCTGTACATCGATCTGCTCAGCATATGGGGAGCACCCAGACATGTATCTCCCTGATTCGACCATCATGAGGATGTCTGGGCCCCGCAGCACCGGAATCGGGTCTATCTCGGGCCTATCCACATTTTGGCCAGGCAAAGCAACCAAGTGTGCAGTGACCGGAATCGGCCTCAACATGGATTACTTTGGCAATAAATATAAAACCGCCATGCCAGTAAAGTCATCTGAATCTGGCATGACCTGTACAACCATCACTACAACATCGTGGGGCCCTTTTACTAAAGTGCTCTATGTGGTTAGCATGGTAATCGCTTGCTGTGGCCATGCTAGCAGCATGTGACTGTGACAATTAGCATACTCTGATTTCCATGCTAACTGCGTTTCATGAATTAGGATTCTAAATGGGCGGGTTGGGGTGAAGAGTGGGTGTGCTGAGCGCCATGCAGTTAGAGTAGGGGTAAACACCATACGCTAAAGGGCACCTAGTCTGGACACATACTTTCAAGTATGAGACTTTGCATTCTCTGAAACTCCAGAAAAGCTAAGTTGTCAATTTACTTGGCAAAGCTTGAGCATGGTTGCACATAGATTTTCTTTAGAATTAGCTCTTATGGATATAGAGGGAAACATTCAGGCAAACCACGTAGCTGCAAACTACGTGGGCATCTTGAACATGTTATACTGTATGGAAATTTGAAACATAATTTGCACCTGCTCCTTTGTGTGGGCAGCTGAGAGGGGGGGGGGGAAGAGTGAGCACATACTCAAGAAAATGTTATATGCACATGCTATTTGCACTCCCTGACCTAAACATGCCTTTGGGATACTTCCTCACAACCCAGCCAAAAGTATGTATGCTATGGAAGAGCACACATACTTCCACTCGGTTAGAAGAGCACAATTTTCAGACTAGCCATAATTTATCCAGGTGAATACTGTACTTTCATACATTAGAGATGTTCATTCATGAGCATGCAGTCGGTTCATTTGAGCACCTCAAGTTTTAAAGTGCATGCAGATTGGATCCTGATCTCTCTAGTCTCCTGTTTATCTCTTATGTGTTTCCACACCATTCTCCTAGATATATCCAAGTCCCCAGTCATATTGCCTGTCTTATTGTGTTTCACAAACCAGAAATTTGGTCACTTTCAAAGCGAGTTTTTCTGTCAAGTTTCCACGTTATCACACTCTGATAATATCTTCGAGATTGTGATGTTATCTCAATATTTCAAAACATATATCCATCAAAAATTACTAGGATAGTTACTTTAATTATACATTATAATTTATAAATTATAAGCAACAGGTCTCAGACTTAGCTGGGTGCTTTATTAATCAGATTTCAGCATATTAAGTTAAGTTAAGTGCTTAACTTTCATACAGATTCAGTAACAGCTTGGTTTAGGAAGTTACAAGCCACTCATATTAAGCGACGTTTTAAAGGTCATTGATGCTAATAAAGGTGCATATTCAGATAATATGCTGAAATCTGATTAATAAAGCACCCAGCTAAGTCTGAGACCTGTTGCTTATAATTTATAAATTATAATGTATAATTAAAGTAACTATCCTAGTTATTTTTGATGGATATATGTTTTGAAATATTGAGATAATATCTTCGAGACTGTGATGTTATCAGAGTGTGATAACATGGAAACTTGTCTTATTGTGTTGTCTGTCAGACTGCCTAGCAACTGCCCTGCTCACCGGCATTTAAACCGCCGCTCCGGAGGCTCATTTAAGATCAGGGAATGCAGTTGATTTCATCTTGGTGTGTGAGCGGGAACCTCTCCTCACCTCACAGACTGCCTAGCAACTGCCCTGCTCACCGGCATTTAAACCGCCGCTCCGGAGGCGGGCCCTCACCAGAGGGCCTCGCCAGAGGGCCTCGCCAGAGAGCCCTTTGGTGTGGCCCTTAGGCGGGGTCCATGGCGAATGATTAAAATCATACAGAAATTGTGATTCTATTTGTCATGCCTGTAGTTTGTGAAGGTAGTCTGCTGTTCTGTTTTCTCCTATCTGTGCTATCACTTTGTCTATCTGTTTCTCCTACTCTGTCCTGTCTTATTAATGGCGTTCTTTTCTTATTTTCCATAACATAAATGTAGGATTGTAAACCGCTCTGATGCTTCTTGGCCTGAGCGGTATATCAAATGTAATAAACATAAACATAAACTAGACTGTAAGCTCTTATGAGCAGGGGCTGTCTCATACATGTCTCTGTCCAATGGTGTGCATGCCTTATAATGCTATACAAATGATAAGTAATAGTAGTAGTAAATTGCATGTTCGCTTGGATACCTATGAAAAAATAGACGTACAATTGATTTGCACATTTAAAAAAGTTCTAGTATGCATACAATGTGTATCTCATGGATAAATATCTGAAGCAAACATGAAACCACACTCCAGAATTAGGTAATATTTTAACTGAGCATGAACCAACCTTCTTTTTTCCCTGCACACCCCTGATTGAAAATCAAACAAACGGTATTAACTGCTTCAGTTTGTTTTACACAGAAAGCCCTTCAGCACTGGAAAATTGAAAAGATTTAAACTAGCTCCTGGAACTCACTTTTATATTCCTGTTCTTGTGCCAATAGCCATTCAGCCTATTGTTTTCCACATAAATTATAATAATTGATGCCCATGATAATCTATTGTTTGCTTTGAAAACAATTAAGAAGAGATACAAAAGGCTCCCTGAAGAATTGATTGCAGACCTGAGAAAAAGTTGCAATAAATTCACATAAAATTGGCATTTCTCAGTTCGACAAGAGCTTTTCAACAGAGCCACAATCATCATTCCAACATTTCCTCAGTCATTTGGGGGCTGATTCACTCCTGGAGAATTTGGCTTTCATTTAGCAAATAGTACTGAAGGTCATGTTTTTCCCCAAATATCTGCTGTAAGAAAAGAAGTTATTAGGGATGGGTTTTTGTTCGAAATGAAACAGGAAATGTCAACGACAGCCTCATAGCCCATACAGTCCCAAATGCCACATTAAAAACTTCTTATTGAGCAAATTACCCTATTCAGCATACAGCTCAGCTTTGAATCCTATTTCTCTTTCATTTCCCTGGCCTTCCTGAACAGCCCCCTTTCTCATTTCAAAGTGGGTAAAACAGCCCCTTTATATGTACTGCACCCTAGGCAAGCCTTCAATCGTATGATCTCCATTGCTGAGATTATGCTGGTTACTTTAAATTCAAAAAACATGATCATCCCACACCGCCCTTTCCACAATAATCCTGTAGAAATGTATAACTGGACATCCTAAAACTTTGCTTTGGATGGGTAGGCGTGTACCCAGGTAAAAGAATGTGCTGATGGCTCTGAGTTTGTGTGATTGATAGGATCTGTTGGTTTGCTTTGAGGGCTGCTGTTCTTGGTTGCCCCTCAGAAGCCGCTGCTCTAGGTGACTGCCTGGTTTTCCTAGCAGTTGAAACATCCCTGTGGATTATAGATAATATATTATTCAATTGGAAAGCCACATTTAGAAAAGATAAAAAAATGGAAATCATTCATTCCAAAAAGGTTAAAGTTTTTAAAACTCTCTCAAATGGTCTTTATACTTTAAACGCATTAAACCCAGTAAACTACGGGGGTTATTTTGGAAGTGCTAGTCATGCTTTGGACGTCTGAAAATGAGTATAGAGATGTCCAAAGCACAGAGACATTTCCAGAGTCATTTTAGAAGCCGGGTATGTGGTCATCCAAGTCTGAACAGGGACATGATGGAGGTGTGATTGGGGCCTTCCCAGGAACCTGGATGTCACTGCCTGACCTCAGAAATGTCCTGAGTTGCGTCTAAGTTTAGACTTACTCCTGGCAGGATTAAGCATTGGGAAAGTGCTAGCTTTGGCTGAAAAACATCCAGAGGGTTTAGAGAAGAAAGCGGTCCATCATCCCCAGTACTCTGTCCAATCACAATGATAGCAGCGGTGGGATTGTGAACTCTCGCTTCCCTGGTCCTAGCACATTATGCTAACCATTAAGCTATTCCTATACATCCAGGTTCTGAAATACTATCCTGTGGATATCTGTGTAACTGCCCCCATAGACGTCTATATCAGGCACATCCGCGTTTGTGAAATCATGTCTGCACTTGGGTGTGCCTGCTTTTTTTTTTCAGATATTCAGGCTTAGATGTCTCGGATTGCACTTGGATGTCTTTTCTAAAGTGCCCCTTTATATGCTTTTCAGGTCACACAGGCTCTAACATAGCAAGCCAGGAAGTAGTTCTCTATGTTGATATACTACTGAAGATGTCAACCTCATTCCACATACCTGTACCAGTCTACATATAAGAATTCTCCTACTCAAAAACCTGATTCTGCTCTCTAATTATTCCCTACCAGAAGAAATCTAATTTCTTTTTACAAATGTTAGACCACAAAATAACACAAGATGGCAGAATAATTGTTGGCAGAGAAGAACTTGTTGGTCCAACCTGTATGCCCAGTTCCCCCTGACAATTGCGTCACCACAGACTGTACCTTCATCTTAGATAACTGCCCTCCTTTGCCTCTGTATCTGTTTGATGCGTGTTGCAATTCCGTCACTGTTTTGGTGGTGGAAGGCCCAGCAGGAAGCAGTGGTTAAAAACCACGTGTAGCAGACAAGGAGGAGGTCAAGGAAGGGGACAAGGAAGGAGCCAAGGAGAGAGACAAGGAAAGAGACAAGCACAGAGTCAAGCTCAAGGACAGAGATGGAGAGACAAAGTAAGACTCCAGGGAGTGAGAGTCAGCGGGAGACCTGCTGGAGAGAATGCCAGAGGAGAGTGGCTGAAGCCACACAGAGAGAGAGAAGTCTGGGTGAGAGAAGGAGCCAGAGAGAAGGCTCAAACTCAGGCAGCAGCAGCTCACTGAGAGGCAGTGGCAGTCTCAGGCCAAAGCACATCTACTGTTTCAGACCAGGAAGAAAGAGATATTGAGCCAGCATTTAAAAGCAGAAGTACAAGTAACTGGAGGAGAAGTACACGTCAGGCCAGCAACCGGGACAACGGTGATAGCTGGAGAGGTGGAAAAGGTATCAGTGCTGACATACAGAAACAGCCTCAAGGTAAAGCCGATAATTTCTTTCCTAATAATGTGGCAAGAGGGCTAAGGGCTGGTTTAAAAGGGCAGGAATTGAAACCTTCACCTCCCACCGTTAACCAGTGGATTGAAAGCTTAGCCAGTGTTGGAATCCCCAGTGCAGATAACAGAGAAGCTTTTGAATCCTCTAAATTAGGGGTTTTGCAAGGGATACACTCTAATGAGAGGAATTCTATCTCCAATGCAAAAATACCTACAAGGGCTGACTTGCTGTGGGACCAGTTTCAGCAGTTTCTAAGAGAGGGGAAACTTAAAGAAACTCCACAATATGAGAGAGACTCTGTTGGTACAAATGATTTTGAAGAAATGCAAATAGAGACATGTGTGCCTAATGAGGTCTGTTGCCCAATTCCTATGGATTGTTCTCTGGCTCAAAGGAAAGCTACAGTTGTGAGATAAGAAAGGAAGAAATGTAAAAACCCTATAGTAAGGGTAGTGCTTACCACGAGAGTTGTAAGAAGCATTCAATGTTTGTTTGTTCACTGACTGAGAGCAACGGAGCTGTGAGGGAACGTTGCATCACAAAGTGAGAACAGCTGTGATAGAGTTCTGCTGCAGTTCATTGTGTGACCACACGGAGCAGTGCAGAGTGTGAGGACACAGAGCAGCAGTAAGACTGAGAAAAGAAAAGTTTATTTGATTTATTTCTCCTGGTTTTCCTGAGTTCATCTTTTCTGTTTGGAGATGTTATCCTTCTGCCTTGGTTGTAATTGAACCCCAGCGTGCTTTTGGAAATCCCCATAAAAGAAAATAAAAATCTTGCAAAGCCTTACCACCGACTCAACTACAAATTTATTGCCTGAGGAGTGAAAGAACTTTATTCCAAGGGACCCTAAGGCCGCCTACCAGCTGTCAGCCTCTTGGCCCAGCCGGTGGGTGTCGCAATATATATATATATATATATATATATAATTAAATGTGTGATTACACACATAAGAGTTAACACACATTTACACCAATTTGTGGCAAATTAAAATTTGAACATCAGCATTTATTTTCTATTGGTGCTTGTTCTGGGAGCTTATCTTATAAAGGCACATAGGTGCTACCCTGATATAAAATCAGGCCCTTAGAAGGTAATTTTACAAACCATGTGCTCGATATTCTGCACTGGTGGCTAGCATTGCTAACATAGCTAACTGCCATCTCTGAATATATGATGCCAGGGCCATATCCAGCCCGAGCATTGAATATCCAGGGTCCATTGCATAGGCCGCTTGCTAACCAGGCTGCTGCCTGGCTATTGATATGTGACTTCCTACGCCTGGCCTTTGCTGCATATCACTAAGCAGGCAGCAGCTCAATATTGCCACTGCCTGGTTAGCGAGTGGTGCCTCCTCCGCTCCACCCAAGAATATCCCTGATATGCCTAAGTGGTTAGCATCGGGGGAGGGGTGGCGGGGATGTAGATCTGGCAGACGCAAATATTCAGCAGCACTAATCATGTTACTGCTGCTGAATATCCCGTTCACTGCGATGAATGCAGTTAGCACCTCTGCTTTGAATATCAGACCCCATAGTCACACATAAAACACTCATTTACACTCATACATACGCTCTTATAAAATTAGGTCATACTTTTAAAGTAGACAAGGCGCAAGTCAGCAGATACTAAACCAGAAGGCATGTTCAGGGGCAGAGTTTGGGCAGAATCATGATTGGCTTACATATTTTATAAAATACTCTAAATTTTTGCCTGTTCTCAAGCAGGCGTAATGTGCGCTCACTTTCAATCTAGTTGCAATTGCTGTAAGATTTGTGCTAGCTTTCTATAAGGACACATAGGCGCCTATGCGTCTTTATACAATAGGCTAAAAATAGGCATCTTCTTGCACTATTAACCTGGGTGTGCTGTTATAATATTAAGATCTTAGTGTTATCTCTTTTTTAAAATTTCTTTTGTGCTTCCCTCTTCCTAGCTGTAACCACTCAGCACATTCACTTACCACACTCAGAAACACTCCCCCTCCCCCCCCCCCAAACACACAGCATTCTGTGGATGGGATTCTTTCTCATGGAGAACAGAATGAATCTGTTTTGCCTGCTGGTTAATGTTTGTACTTTTTCTCTTTGGCTGGTATTTGCCAAATCAACACACAAAAAACACTAAATGCGGTTGACAAACAAAGTTCCTTTACTGAGAACATTTACAAAGCAAATATTTACAGTCCACTTTCAATTTCTTCTAAAAGTCAGATCACACAGAATTCAGTGGTGGTTCATATGGAGAGAAAATCTTCCAATAGATGCCAGCGATTAATTGTGCTTCTTTCTTTAAGGATGCTGCAGACTTCAGACGCAGCTCTTCTTGTTAACAAATGTCCCGGCGTGTGATGAAAAATAGCTTGAAGTCAGAACAGATATAGACCAAGCAGGAGCTCATTAAAATCATAAGGGTTTAGATGCATGAAGCAATTTGACAACAGTCCTAGTTCTCTAGGGTAGTTAATACTCCCATCCTGAAACACTTACGAAGCATCACCATATGTAAATAGCAGCATGTGAACATGTACATTGGAATACATGTGTAAATGTGATTGTAGAAAGCTGCTTTTTACACATGGCGATCTACACCATGGCTAGATTCAAGGGTGCGTGGTTACGGCTTGGAATAACTTGGGCAGGCCTCCAATCAGGGTTGATCCAACCATTAGGTAAACTAGGCAGCTGCCTAGGACAGCAGCTTCTGGTTGTGGCAAAGAACAGGGCATTCAAAGCTAAACAATAAATGTTGACAGCTGAGAGGGCATACAGTTTAAGGTTTTCTTAAGGTGCCAACACCTTGAACCAGTTCTGGGGTCGGCCCTGCTTATGATATTGAGTGCATTCCCTATTTTACAAGGGGAATCCACATAAATATAAAAAAATCTAGACATTGGAATTTATAGCTGCCTTGAGGCACGAATGAGTGCCTTCTGAGGCAACCTGCAGCATCCCATCCCCCCACTTGACATCTGCCCCCCAGTAGCATCAGTAAATCCCTGATGCACCCTTCCCCACCCATAATCCAATTCCTGGCTCTTACCAAGATTCCTGGTATCTAGTGGGAGAAGGTGTTATTTCCCAGTCGCTCCTAAATGGCACCCATGATCCCTAGATGTAATCTTACAGTGCTACTGCTAGGGGTCAGGCTGCCAAATAAGACCAAATAAGCAATAATAAGCAATAAGCAAATAAGCAATCCAGGACTTATTTCGGTTCAGAAAGGCCTTAAAACTTCACCTCTTCCTCCAGTTTTTCCCAGAAGCCAATGTGGACGCTGCACCATCCTCACAAGCCTCTCAGAACCCCCTTGACTGAAGTCAAAAGAGTTCCCAATTATGTCTTAAATTGTAAATAGTTACCCTGTTATCCAAGTTGCATTACCTGTTCAACTGTAAACACAAAGTACCATCGGAAATGTGTATTTTATTGTTCATTGTAAACCGCACTGATGCTGAATAGCGCGGTATAAAAGAGACTCTAATAAAATAAATAATAATAAAAAATAACATGCACCAATTTTATAAAGATACTTAAAGTCACATTTTAGATAGTATGTGAAGACTGGAACTGAGATGTTGAGCTCCTGATGTACACAATTCTGGCAGCATTTTAGAAAAGGCTCTGCTAAATGTGGAGCCTTTTAAAAAATAGTCCAGAAGCGCACATATATTTGCTGATATGTGGAGTCAGAGAGCCCATTTTGAAATCTGGGAAAAATCTATGGGGAAAACATGGCAACTTCCACATGTATGTGCTGGTGTTTACACATGTATCTTATCCATTTTTCAAAGCAACACTTATATATGCTTCCAATTAGTTACAGATGCCACTATTCTTTATCGCAATTTGGAGGAGGAAATAAACTATGGGGTTTTAAGTGGAATAACACTTGTAAAGGGCTGGCTGAAACAAGTACTTTTTAAAAACCTATATGTGCTAGGCAGCAACTATACAGTAAATCCTGGCATGGACAATTACACTCATACATGTGTATTCCATATATGCAATGGGGCAGCACATTGAGATTTTTGACTTGCCCATACCACTTCCTAATCATGTCCCCAACATGCCCACTGGATAGTTGACCTAAACTATGTTCGATCTTCAATCAGGCAGCTCATTGTTGATAGAGTGGCACTCAAAGCTGCTGTTATTGTATCAATCCATCTCATTGCCGCCCTTCCTCTTTAACATTGACCTTCTACCTTGCCAAGCATTAAGTCTTTCTTCAATGATCTCTCTCTTTGCATGATTTGTCCAAAGTATGAAAGTCAAAGTCTTGTCATCTGAGCTTCTAAGGAAAACATAGGTTTAAGAACATAAGAACATAAGATATGCCATACTGGGTCAGACCAAGTTCCATCAAGCCCAGTATCCTGTTTCCAACAGTGGCCAATCTAGGTCATATGTACCTAGCAGTTTCCCCAAAAGACACAGGTTCCACAGTGCTTGTACTGGATTTGATCTCCTCTCTGATGGGTTTGTTCTTTGGGCAGTCCATGGTATACACAGTATACGTAGTCAGCACCATAATTCAAAGGCATCAATTTTCTTCCTGTCTATCTTTTTCACTGTCCAACCTTTGCACCCATATGACGTTATTGAAAACACCATGGCTTGAAGAAGTCAAATCTTTGTATGGAGGGAGATATATCTGCTCTTGAGAAAGATGTCTAGGGCCTTCATAGCCAGTCTGCCAAGAGCAATGTGTCGTCAGATTTCTTGACTGCTTGTCCTTTCTTTATTGTTTATTGATCCAAATAGGTTAAAGTTGTCAACAATTTAAATTTCTTCTCCATCAACGATGAACTAATTGATAACTGATAGCCAGATTAATATGAATGAAATACAACCTCTAAAATGCCTGTATACAAATGCTAGAATTCTAAAAAATAAGATGGGAGAGTTAGAATATATAGCTATAAATGAGAGGTTAGATAAGATTGGTATCTCAGAGACCTAGTAGGACATTGTGATACCTGGATACAAACTACATCACAATGATAGAGTAGATCAAATTGCTGGAGGAGTTGCAATCTATGTTAGAGAGGGCATAGAGTCACATAGGATTAAAGTTTTGCAAGAAACAAAATATGCTGTGGAATCTCTATGGTTAGAAATTCCATGTAAAAAGGGGAAGGTGATGGCAGTGGGGGTGTATCACCGACTGCCTGGCCTGAATGAACAGATGGAAAATGAAATGCTGAAAGAAATCAGGGAAGCTAACAAAAATTACAACACAGTAATAATGGATAATTTCAATTACCCCGAGTATCGACTGGGTCAGTGTCACAGAAGGACATGTTAAGAAGATAAAGTTACTAGATGAAATAAATGACTGCTTCTTGCAGCCGCTGGATCATGAACTGACAAGTGGGGAAGTTATTTGGATTGAGTCCTTAGTGACACACAGAATCTGGTGCAAGAGATAAGAGTATTTGAACCACTTGGCAATAATGATCATAGCATGATTACATTTGATTTAATAAATGAAAGAAGGATGGCAAGGAAATCCACAGTATTACCATTTAACTTTCAAAAGGGAGACTATGATAAATGAAGAAAATAGTTAAGAAAGGACTAAAAGGAGCAGCTGCAAAGGATAAAGATTTACATAAAGCAAGGACATTGTTTAGAAGCACTGTCTTGGAAGCCCAGAACCAATGTATTCCATGCTTTAAGAAAAGTGGAAGGAAGTTCAAAAAACTGCCAGCATGGTTTAAAGTCGAGGTCAGAGAGGCTGTTGCTGCCAAAAAAGCATTGTTCAGGAAATGGAAAAAGGAGCCAAATGATGAAAAAAAGGAAACAACATAATCAATAGCAAGTTAGATGCAAGGCATTAATAAGGCAGGCAAAGAAAGAATTTGAAAAAAAGCTAGCCTTGGAAGCAAAAATGCATGATAAAAACTTTTTCAAGTACATTTGTAGCAAAAAATCCTGTGAGTCAGTTGGACCATTGGATGATAGAGGAGTAAAAGAGGTGCTAAGTATGGAAAAGGCCATAGCAGGGAGTCTGAATGAATTATTTGCTTTGGTCTTTATAGAAGAAGATGTAGGAAATTTACCTGTGCCTGAAATGGTATATAAAGGTGATGTATCAGAAGAACTGAAAGAAATATCGATAAACTAGGAAGATGTATTGCAACTATTTGATAAATTGAAGAGTAGCAAATCACCTGGACTGGCATACATCCGAGGGTATTGAAAGAAATGAAATATGAGATTTGAGATCTATTATTAGTAATCAGTGAACTATCATTAAAATTATCTGTAGTACCTGAAAATGGAGAATGGCCAATGTAATGCCAATATTTAAAAAGGGTTCCAGGGGTGATCCGAGAAACTATAGACTAGTGAGTTTGATGTCAACACTGGGCAAAATGGTAGAAAACTATTATAAAGAATAAAATTACTGCTCATGTATATAGTTATGGTTTAATGGGAGAAAGTCAACATGGATTTAGCCAAAGAAAGTCTTTTCTTACTAATCTGTTATAGTTTTTTTGAAAGTGTGAATAAACAGGTAGACAAACGTGAGCCATTCAGTATCGTGTATGTGGATTTTCAGA
The DNA here is from genome assembly GCA_033557465.1 of Ichthyophis bannanicus. NCBI lineage: Eukaryota > Metazoa > Chordata > Amphibia > Gymnophiona > Ichthyophiidae > Ichthyophis > Ichthyophis bannanicus. Next base: position 532,936,856 of record CM066031.1, on the reverse strand, counting down.
AAGCCTTTGACAAGTCCCTCATGAGAGACTCTTGGCGAACTAAAAAGTCATGGGATTGGAGGCAGTGTAGTGTTGTGGATCAGGAACTGGTTAAAAGATAGAAAGCAGAGGGTAGGGCTAAATGGCCAATTTTCCCAATGGAGCTACAATGTAACTCATTTAAGACTAATAAAATAAAATATTTTTTCATTCAACAAGTAATCAAACTCTGGAATTTGTTACCGGAGGATGTAATAAAAGCTGTTAGTGTAGCTGTGTTTAAAAAGGTTTTGACAAGTTCCTGGAGGAAGGTCCATAAACCATTACTAAAGAGAACCCAGGAAATGCACTGCTTACCACAGGACAAGCATTGTGGAACCTGTGGCCTTGTGAACCTGCCAGGTACTTGTTACCTGACTTGGCCACTATTGGAAACAGGATACTGAGCTTGATGCACCTTCATCTGACCCAGTATGGCATTTATTATGTTCTTAAATGGAGCTTACTCTGAGGAGAAAGAGGTTACCAGTGGTGTGCCACAGGGATCTGTCCTTGGTCCGATTCTTTTTAACATCTTTGTTAGTGATATTGAAGAAGGGTTGTTGGGTAAGGTTTGCCACTTGTGGATGATAGTAAATCTGCACTAGAGTAGACACCCAGGAAGGAGTAATTAACATGAGGAGGGATATCGCTAAGCTTGAAGAATGGTTGAGAATTTGGTAGCTCAGATTTAATGATAAAAAATTCAGGCTCATACATTTGGGCTGCAAAAATCTAAGGAAGAAGTACAGTATAGGGTCGAAGTACTTCTGTCCACAAAAGAAGAGCAAGACCTTGGTGTGATTGTTTCTGATGATCATAAAGTGCATAAACAGGTAAAAAAGGCAACAGCGAAGGCAAGATGGATTCTTGAGTGCATAGGAAGAAGAATGACCAGAAGAAAAAAAGAGGTGATCGTGCCTTTGTAAAATTCTCTGAAGCGACCACATTTGGAGTATTGTGAGCAGTTTTGGAGACCACATCTTCAAAAGGATATATGCAGGATGGAGTCAGTGCAGAGAGTGACTACTAAACTGGTTAGAGGTCTTCATTATAAAGCATATGTAGACAGACTTAAAGGTCTTAGTCTGTATACATTAGAGGAAATGCAGAATAGAGGAGATATGATAGAGAAATTTAAATACCTCTGTGGCATAATTGCACAAGAGGAGATCCTCTTTCGAGGGTGAAGCAGTTAGGTGCACAGGTGGTGTTCTCTTCAATCCTCCCTGTTGAGGGTAAAGGCCAAGGCAGAGAGGCTCACATCCTGGAGATGAATGCATGGCCACGTGGATGGTGTCATCGAGAGCGTTTTGGCTTCCTAGAACATGGGATGCTGTTCCAAGGGTTGCAGAGCAGATATGGCATCCATCTGTCCAAGAAAGGTTGACGCGTCTTCAGTAGTAGACTGGCTAATCTACTGAAGAGGGCTTAAACTAGATTCATTGGGGATGGGTGAAGAAAGCCCCCAGGTAAGTGAAACCCCCCAAAGTGATACATTAAATACCTTTATGGAAATGGATAACAGGGGTAACATATGGAAAGCAGTGTGTATTAATGCCCGTAGCATTTGAAATAAGATCCCTGATGTTGAAACTTTGGTGGGAGTGTCCGACTTGGATTTAGTGGCAGTTACAGAAACATGGTTCACAGAACACCATGACTGGGATATAACTATACCTGGCTATACTTTATTCAGAAAGGACAGGGTAGGAAGAAGGGGAGGAGGAGTGGCTCTGTATGTAAAAAATACTATTAAAGCTTCGGAATTACAGAGCTTAAAAAGGGAGAGAGGAGGCATTGTGGGTTAAACTAGAAAGAAGGAAAGAGAAATCTATCTGCATTGGCGTGATATATAGACCTTCCTCACAAGAGGAAAAGGTGGACAGAGAGTTAATTGAACACCCAGTAAAAAACGTGGATTACAATGAAAAGACGTGTGAAATAAACTTTATTAGTAACCCACTTCAGCCACTGGCCCGACACTGGCTGTGTTTTGAAAAACCTTCTTCAGGGGCTTAAATGGCTAAAAGCAAATAAAAATAAAAATACAAACATGAACATAAACTTAAATATAAGAAAAGGTGGGAAGGGGACATTGGAAACAAGACAAAACATAAATCAATATGTAAATAAATATTTGAATCTCGAAAACTATAAGAACATAAGATAAGTACACCCTAAAAATCAGAGCTAAAATAATGACTATTAACATAACTATCAAAATAAATAATGTATGCAATCAATACATATTATAAAAAGGTAAATTAATAAAAACATAAGTGGAAACTTACATAAAGTAAAAAAGTATACAAACAATCTGAACATGTATAAATAAATAATTTATAGCTAAGAACCTAATGAATTATCTCAACAAATATAATACCACATAAATTTAATATCTCAAAACTTATTGAATTAACATATACATTAAAAATAATGATAAATAATTAACATATATAAAATCTATAACAATTGTACTATATAAACTAAAAACGAAAAAGTGAGAACTCCTCAGGAGTGTGACCAATACCAGGCATCAAAAAACATACCTGTATTTATGTGCTACTCATATAAATGTCGCTTATATTGTTGTAACCTTAGAAATCCTAAAAATGTAAAAGCACGAATAAATAAATAAAACTGCCTATAAAAAGGAGGATAAACAGAGAGATGAGGATGAAAAACAGAAGCAAAACAGTGGTGACTACATATAAAAAATTAAATTAAAAAACTCCAATAGAAAATCCGTGTCTTGTACATAACCCTAATCCTAAAACACATTATTAAATTTTCTTTCTCATAAAAGTACTCTAGAATGATATGGGGCCAGACCCAATGAAGTGAATTAATACCTGTCCAAAATGGCTCGTATGCCCAAATGGTAATGTAGAAAAACTGATGAGCACTAATCCTGTAGGAAATAAGATAAAAATATGTCTCTAAGCTCATGTATGCATAAAACAATAAATAAATAAATAAGTGACCTAAAATATAAAGATAACAGTCTCTAAACTGTGTATACTCAATTGAAGGGAAAACTGTATCTAAAAGATGAATGAATGTTATGCGTACAAAGAACTAAAAATCTGACCAACCGAGGAGGCTCTTTGTGTGTAATGTTAGCAACAATATAACCAAACATCCTACAAAATAGATTTTTTGAAAATGTATTATTTTACACCTCTTACGTAATAGGTGTCACCATATCCAAATACATGTTAGTACACCCACCAGAAAAATGAATGTAATAAATGAGAAAGACGAACCAGTCTAATGCTTGTGTGATGATGAGATAGAAAACCCAAACCAGTAACCGGGTAGCCGGACCGGCTCACCTCGCTCGGGTGCAAGCCGCAGGCCTATCCAACCGCCCACCTCCATCCTCCGACCCCCCTTTTCCCCCGCCCCCATCTCCCAAGCCAGTAGTAACCCCACAAATTCACAAGACAGACTGTATGGCAAGCAACTGGTCGCAGCTTTATTAGAAAATAATCAAATGCTTAACATCCATAACAATATTGCAACAGAACCGTAAAAGGACGGAAGGATCCGTCACCAGCCGTACTATTAGCAAGGTGACCTCCCGTCCCCCGTGTTGTGGCCAATCACTCGGCCAAGTCCTATCACCCTTCCGCTGACTTAGCCATATCAGTAGCAAAAGTCTGCACGGGTTTTCCTGGGTCGTGGACACCCCGCCCACGCCCCAAAGGCCTAAAATTCCGGACCCCCAGAATCCTCCTGGAACCCGCCACCGGTACAGACCTGCTCAATTCTGTGCCCTCCCCCCCTCAGTGTTCCAAGCTGCGACCAGCGCATATTATCCAGCACCACCCGCTCAACAGCTTCCTGCCAGTCATTCAACAATAAGTCGACACCCACTGGCGATGGACCCCATCAACCCTATACAAACCCGCACAATGCACCTCCACCCAATCATGCTGAATGTGATAACCCCCCAATTCTGAGACCCAGTGCCCAATTTGTCTATTAATCTTAATTAATCCACGGGACCACCTACGCTGACCCCAGCAAGCTGGTCGAGGTATAATGTCCGACCAGACAACTACCACCCCAGGAAACCAACGCAGCGCTACTGCCAGATCTCTCTTCGCCGCGTTGATCAACTGCTTGGCAGTCCATGAAGTCAAGTCGTTGCCGCCGAGATGCACCAACAAAATCCCTGGTGAAGGGAGACGAATCCGCTGATGTCGAAGCAAAGGCAGCATCTGCATCCATTGCAGACCACGCTCGCCCAGCCATGAAACCGACAACTTCGCTAGATCCATGCCCACGTTTCTTCCGATTGGCCGCTCCTCAGCCCACCGACTAGCCCAGAAGACGAAGGAATGCCCGATGATCCAACAATGCAGCAGACCATGCACCCCATCTGCAAAAGAAATCAACAGTTACTAACACCCCCCCCCCCACCCCTGACACTCGTCAGCTTCATAAACGAACATACCCTTGGAATGCCTGCGACCTCCATCTGCCAATATTTTGTATCTGGCCGCCCGAAAACCCAGCCCTGGCCGCACTGGTCACCGCCCCGATGCAAAACGAATGCGGAGAGAACCGACGAGGATCCTCACCAAGGCGATTCAACACCAACCGCAAAATCGCGGAGACCTGAAAACGCGTCACCACCCCACCATCCTCGTGCACCTATAAACTACCCTCCGAAACTGAAGAAACTTGCAAATACTCCCGCATCGCCGTCACTGGGCACGTCAGACCACCTATCACGGCCAAAACCACCCAGAGACCTTTGCCCCGCTGATCCATCTTTGATCTCGCGAGAAGTATCTGCATGCCCCCTCCGTCAAGCCGTACGTGTCGTCGCCGCATACCGCTAACGCCCCTGGCCATTTTAGAGCTCGCTACTAGTTCACCCACCCGGAAAGCCCCGAAAAAAGCCAGCGTAAAAACCGCCCTAAATAGAGTAGCCTCATATCCCGACACCACAACCGCAGGCAATTTCCCACAAAGCCGCATCAATAAATCATGCGTAATCGGCCTCTTCCGATCCAGCGGAGTCGGCCGCAAGCACTCCCACCCCTTCAGGAGCTTCTGCACCATGAACCTCCCCCACGGCTGCTCCCATCCTACCGCGCGCGAGAAAAAGGCGAAGCCCGCCAACTGACCTTTTACCGCCGATCGCGACCAACCTAGCCCCTTTGCCCTCACTATATACTGCCACAACCATTGATCAGACGCCCCCCCCCTCGCCAACCACAATCCAACAAAAATGCTACAACCAGCCTGCAGCCATTCCGGTAAGTGTCCCAAGTTCTTTCCGCCACTGAACACCGCAGCAGCTCCTTCATGTCGGCAGGCCAACGGTCCACAATCTCCAAGGGACAGCATGCCCTTTCTGATCTGCCTCCGGTGCCAACCGCCGAAAGCGGTTCATCTGCAAATGGGAAAGAGCATCTGCAATGCTATTAGTATGCCCCGGAATGTGCCGCGCCCTCAAAACAACATTGTAGCGCAAACACCGCAAGACCACTGCCCTCATGAGCGCCGCCACCTGCAAGCATCGCGGAGTATAGTGATTAACGACGCTCACCACTGCCTCGTTGTCACATCTCCAAACTAACTTCCGGTTAGTCAATTTCGCAGGCCATAACTCCAATACTACTAGCATTGGGAAAAGTTCCAAAAAGGTTATATTCTTCGTGAGACCTGGCTCATGCCATGCCGCCGGCCAACTCGCAGCACACCACGCCCCACCGAAGTAAATCCCCATCCCCACGCCCCACGCCACATCGGTGTAAAGCTGTAATTCATCACATGAACTCACCCCCTCCAAGAGGACAGAAGTCCCGTTGAAGTCCCTCAGGAAAATATCCCAAATCCGAAGATACTCCCGCATCACTCTAGAGATCCGTATGCGGTGGTGCGGCTTCGCAACCCCTGCCGTCACGGCCGCCAAGTGGCGCACAAACACCCTCCCCATAGGAATCACCCTACAAGCAAAATTAAGGGATCCAATCAAGGCCTGCATTTCTTTCAAAGTTATCTTCGAAGAGGCCATCACATTCGCAACTAGCACCCGTAAGCGCACCACCTTCTCCATCGGCAAGCAAGCCAACATGCGAATGGAATCCAACTCCACCCCCAAGAAGGTGATTTTGGAAGATGGTCCTTCAGTTTTCTCCGACGCTAATGGCACTCCCAATTCGCCAGCCAAACCCACGAAACCATCCAAAAGTTCTTTACAAGCTGTAGTATCCCCTGCGCCTAAAAACAGAAAATCATCCAGATAATGCACCACTTCAGACCTCCCGACCCTATTGACCAATGCCCACTGCAAGAAAGAGCTGAACTTCTCGAAGTACGCGCAAGATACCGAACAGCCCATGGGCATACACTTATCAAAATAAAAACCCTCCTGCAAATGAAAACCCAAAAGATGAAAACATGAGGGATGGACGGGTAACAAACGAAAGGCCGACTCGATGTCTACCTTCGCCATTAGTGCCCCTGGCCCAGCTGCCCGGACTAACTCTACAGCCCTGTCAAAAGATGCGTACCGCACCGTGCAAAACTTGCGCGGTATGTGGTCATTCACCGACTCGCCGCCTGGAAACGACAAATTGTGAATCATCCTGAATTTGCCCGGCACCTTCTTCGGTATAATCCCAACCGGCGACACCACAAAATCCGGAAAGGGTGGCCGTAAGAAAGGCCCTGCGAACCTACCCAACTCCAACTCCACCGCCACTTTCTCCCGCATGACCGCTGTAAAACGTCGCACTGAGGGAGAGTTTCTTGCCGCAGCCACCGAAAAATACCACGCACTGGTATAACAAAACCGAACTGAAAACCTAACCGTAACAACTTTCCCACCCTTGGTTTCGGGTACCCCCGGAGCAACTCCAGCAACCTGTCGACTTTAACTGGCGTCGGTGCCAATCTGAACCACCCACCCCTACTTAAGGGCTGGCGAGGCTGGCAACCCCACGCCTTTTTTAATACACTTGGCTGCCGCATGACCACCCTCGCATGACGAACACGCATGCCAAAACTTGCAGTCCGGAAACGGGCAGGCTGACCTGTTAAACCGCCAACAGATGTCCCCCCCTGCACCTGCAACCGGCCGAATGGGCAAAACGACTCCCTCCCCCTGAAAGGAACGTCTAGCCCCCCCAGCAGCTCCATAACTGCCTCTACCACTCCCTCCCCCTAGTGACGCCCTCGCCGACATCTGAGTGAACCACAAGTTGATGTCCTGCATACCCCAAGTCAACGACTTGTGCTCTTCCATTTTATCCCGAAACTTTTCATCGTAATTAAGCCACGACCACCCTTCATGGGTCTGCGAGGCTTCCAAAATTGAATCCGCATAAGAGAGCAACATCCCATATTGCCCTGGGAAATGGTTCCCCCACACGCTAGCCAACCTCAAAAAAGCGCAAACCCAATTAACAACCATCCGGGACACTTTCTTCACCCTGCCCGCCTTCTCATCCTCCTTCCGTTTTTTACAGCTCTCACCCGAGCGCTTCTGACCTTCCAGCAAACGGAATATATCGATGTAACGCCGCTTGCGGATTCTGTGCCGCAGCCGCCGCGGAACCCCCACCCATAACTCCGCCAGAGTCGACACATTCGTGGGTCAGCTAGTCATCTCTGAAAGCGAAGCCACTCCCTCCCGCCTGCTGAACCTCTCACTGTCGCCATCTAAGGAGGACCCCGACGACCTGGACGAAGAAGTAGATGACGAATCGGAGCTCCGTCGACGCCGGCACGAGTGCTTCCATTTTTTGTGCGCTTTACGAGACCATTCGGACTGGCCGCCACCACCTCCGACTCCCGTCCCACTTTCCCCCAGCAACTCACCTGACCCCGCTGGAGTCCCCACCATCCTCGACGGTTGGATTGTCCCCTGTGCAGCAACCTCTTGTGACTGCCGCTCCCGCACGTCATCCTCATCCCTGTCTGTCACGCTGGCATGCTCCGGCTCTCTGTCCCATTCTTCCACCGCCGCCTGCTGCCGCCCAACTGCTCCGTGTGCCGGCCAAGGGGACGCCATCCACGGCACCTGTGGAGAGACAAAAGGAAAAAAGGAAGGAGAAGGAGGGTACCCAGCCATCCAAGTCGGCTGCCAAGTGCACGTCCAATCAGCCCCTGAAGAGCCTTGACCTCCAGCCAACCATTGATCCCAACCATATTGGCAAAGCCCTGAAGGGCCTCCTACCATCCCTGCCTCGCTTACTCCAGATTGGCGACCACCGCTTGGTCCCCATCCCACCCCCATACCCGCACTACTCGAGGCACCCGCCCCACTCCCGATCCCAGCCTGCCGTACCAACCCAACTCCAGGTCCAATTGACCCCCCTGTCTGGGCCCCTTCCTCTCTGTCCCCTCCCATAGCCTCCGCGTGGGAGGCCTCAGCATCTCCTCGGCCCCCACTGCCCATAGACACGCTCCCCCTCCCTTGAAAACATGCCCAGGGGCCCCCCCTTGCCTTGCCCGCAACTCTAGACAACCTACCCCGACCCGTGGTAGCCCGCCCTTCTCTGCCCCTACCCCCAACAGAAACAGGGCTCAGAGAACCTCGCTGCCGGCCCCCGTGCCTACCCCTGACCACTTTCCTTCCTTCTGCACCCCCCCCAGCATGTGCCCACCATCTCTACTGGTCCCACGCCCTCTGCCAGGCTGTTTGCGGCCTGCCGGCATTCTCTCGCGCTACCCAGCCCCCGCAGCAGAAAAAAGGCTTTAAAATTGCAGTAGGAAGCGTGTTAGCAGCCGCCGGGAAGTATCCCTGCCAGCCACGACCCCAGCCCCCACGCTGCCTTAGAACCCCCGCTGACCGCCTGCACTTGCCTGGCCTGAAGCACTATGGCTCCTGTTGCTGCGGGACCGCACCGACGCGCTGACCAGAAATCAACCGCAACTGTCCGCCCACGCCGAGATGCGCCCTGCAAACTCCGGGCCCAACGTGAAGAATCGGTGAAAAAACAGGCAAGCCCCGATCCTTCTCCTGCATGTGCTCAGACTGCAAACCGCGCGCTGAGCACATGCACCCGCACACCACGCCGCCGCCAGAGTGCATACTCCCTAATCCCCTCCAATGAATTTAAACGATGCGCAGTGTCATGCCGAACTCTTCTTTCCATCCCCCCCCCCACTCCTCGAGCAGGGGCCAGACGCCGCCGAGCACCCGGTTACTGTCGGGCGCCTGGGACCCTGCCCGCGCCCTTTATATTCATTGGGTCTGGCCCCATATCATTCTAGAGTACTTTTATAAGAAAGAAAATTTAATAATGTGTTTTAGGATTAGGGTTATGTACAAGACACGGATTTTCTATTGGAGTTTTTTAATTTAATTTTTTTATATGTAGTCACCACTGTTTTGCTTCTGTTTTTCGTCCTCATCTCTCTGTTTATCCTCCTTTTTATAGGCAGTTTTATTTATTTATTCATGCTTTTACGTTTTTAGGATTTCTAAGGTTACAACAATATAAGCGACATTTACATGAGTAGCACATAAATACAGGTATGTTTTTTGATGCCTGGTATTGGTCACACTCCTGAGGAGTTCTCACTTTTTCGTTTTTAGTTTATATAGTACAATTGTTATAGATTTTATATATGTTAATCATTTATTATTATTTTTTAATGTATATGTTAATTCAATAAGTTTTGAGATATTAAATTTATGTGGTATTATATTTGTTGAGATAATTCATTAGGTTCTTAGTTATAAATTATTTATTTATACATGTTCAGATTGTTTGTATACTTTTTTACTTTATGTAAGTTTCCACTTATGTTTTTATTAATTTACCTTTTTATAATATTTATTGATTGTATACATTATTTATTTTGATAGTTATGTTAATGGTCATTATTTTAGCTCCGATTTTTAGGTTGTACTTATCTTATGTTCTTATAGTTTTCGAGATTCAAATATTTATTTACATATTGATTTATATGTTTTGTTTTGTTTCCAATGTCCCCTTCCCACCTTTTCTTATATTTAAGTTTATGTTCATGTTTTTATTTTTATTATTATTTGCCTTTAGCCATTTAAGCCCCTGAAGAAGGTTTTTCGAAACACGGCCAGTGTCGGGCCAGTGGCTGAAGTGGGTTACTAATAAAGTTTATTTCACACGTCTTTTCGTTGTAATCGTTTTTTACTGGGTGTTTGCTGCACGTGGATTCGTGCCTGGTTGTTGGACTGTTTCGTTTTTGGCATGTTCTCCCCCTGGAAGGACGTTCTTAGTTTTGGGGAGGACGCTCTTGAGAAATTCCTTCCACGAGACAAGTTCAATTCAGATGTTGAAGAGGAAATTGATGAAGCAGTTCATTTATGGGAGGATGTCGTGCGACTTACTCAAAAACAAGTCAAAGAAGAAGTGCACGGGCGGTACCTCCTTGAGTGTTGTAAGTCCAAAATAATCCCTCAAGGGCTGAGGATGAATAAGGCGCCTGGCTTGTATCAAAATGAAGATGGATTCGTCAAATGCTGGAATGCCATTTTAAATAAATGTTCGTTAAATTTAATGATTTTATTGATTAGTACAGCTAATAAAAAATCGGAGCTATATAAAATAGAGTTAGATGAGAAACTGGTTGCTCTTAAAGGATGTGATAATAATTTTAATAATACTCATAAAGATTATATACGTAATATTCAATCTTTTAAGAAGGAGGTCAAAAAGGAGGAGTGGAGGAGTGGCCTAGTGGTTGGGGCAAGGTACTTCAGGCCAGAAGGTCAGGGGTTCAAATCCCACTAGAGGACAGCAACCTTGGGCCGGAAGGACTGGGGTTTCTAGTCCCACAGGTGCTCCTTGTGGTCTTGGGCAAGCCACTTAACCCTCCATAGCCCATGTTCCCTGTAAAATAGTTATCTCCAAGTTATAATGCCCTGTTCAATGTAATTTCAGTTTGTTCAATGTAAACCACACTGATGCAGAATAGCACAGTATATAAGAGAATGTAAATAAAAAATCAAAAGCATGATAAATTTAAGAGAGATGAGGACGACTACATGTTTGGATACGTTTACCCTTGGTGTAAGAAAGTAGAAGGAGATAGGATTTTTTTCAAAAAACATAGCACTTTTTTTGACAGTAAAGATTACACAATGGAGAATGAGGAAGGAGATACCATTCAGGAACAAACTAAGAAAAGGAGTAGGAAAGATTCAATAGAGATGGGGTTTTCTTCTTCCTCTCTATTTCCCAATCAGAGAGATCAAGAGGAATCTGTAGGGGATGGTATAGAAAAAAAGAAGAGGAAAGAAAAAGAGAAAGAGAGGGGTTTTTTAAACATGGATTCATTATGGAAAGGGGGAGGCAGAGGACAATCTCGTCCACGCAACCCTCGGGGGGAACCTTTTTGGAATCAGAACAAGGGTCAGGAGAAATCTTACGCTCAAAACAATTTTTACAGAGGGTGAGGTCGGGGTCGCGGCTATGGAAGAGGACGCAGGGGATCGAAAAAATCTCTGGAACGGAGATGAAGTCATCACCCCCCATTAGTAATGTCATTAATATATCACAGTACAAATTGACGCCGGGTGAGGAATCATTATTAAATAAAGGGCTATCCTTCGTGCCAGTTAGAAATTATGATCCCTTTGAAACACAGGTTGATCTTTACACGTTTTTTAGGAAAATACGTATTAAAATATTTTTTAGTAATCAGGCTAACATCAGTACAGACCCGTCCATTGTTAAGGATAAATTACGTTGGGTTCCCCCTTCCATTACAGATCCCCTTGTAGAAGTTTTTGAAAAAATGGTTCTCATGGAAGTTAATAAAATTAAAGATCATGTTCAGGCCCCCTACCATAATCTTACCATAGAAGAAAAAGAAGCTATTAAATCTTTACAATCCAATAATACCATCATTATAAAACCTGCAGATAAAGGGGGCGCAGTTGTTGTTATGGACAAATCGCTGTATATTGATTAGATTCAAAGGCAGCTTTGCGATACTAATTTTTGTTTACGATTAGCTGATGATCCCACACCCTCTCTGAAGAAGTCTATCGATAATCACATTCTAAATGGGTTTGAATGTGGCTATCTTACTGCTAAAGAAAGATTTTTTGATTGTTGATTTTCCTATTATGCCCACCATTTATATCATCCCTAAAATCCATAAATCCACACAAAATCCCCCAGGAAGGCCCATTGTCTCTGCCATTGGGTCCCTTTTAGAACCCATCTCTCAGTTTTTAGACATCTTGCTAAGGCCCTACGTTGAGAGAATGTGGTCATATGTTCGTGATTCGTCTCACGTCATAAACATTCTTACATCTATTGAAGATATTCAATCAGATATCATTTTGGTTACATTAGATGTAGAGGCCTTATACACCAATATCCCACAGATTGAAGCCTTACATATTATTGAATTTTTCTTGTTCAAGACGGAAAATCACAGACGCATCCCCACGATATTTTTGGTTGAGTTAGCTTGTTTTGCTTTTTGCGAGAATTATTTTTGCTTTCATGAGCTTTTTTACAAACAAATAAAGGGCATAGCGATGGGCTCCTCCATGGCCCCTGATGTTGCCAACCTCTATGTTTCTGATTTTGAAGATAAGTTTATAAAAAATAACAATCCATTTAATAATTATATTAAACGGTGGATTAGATACATAGATGACATATTCATTCTTTGGCAAGGATCGGTGGATAGATTAGAGGAATTCAACATTTGGATTAATAATTGTGATAACAACTTAAGGTTTCAATTTACGTATGATTCTGAACAGATTCCATTTTTGGATCTACTCATTGTGAAGTCTGAGGAAGGCCTACATACGAGTCTATACAGAAAGCCAACCGATAGGAATAAATTGTTACACTATACCAGTTTTCACAATGCTGCTCTCAGGAATAATCTTCCAGTAGGGCAATTTTTAAGAACCAAAAGAATTTGTACCACCAATGAGGATTTTGAGAAACAGGCTACTGCTATGAAGGGCAGATTCGAAGAAAGGGGTTATCCACATCAACAGATTGAGAAGGCGTATCACAGAGCTCGGCGCTCTTCTCGGACGGAATTGCTCAAAACCCGTGATAAGTCCCCTGACACGGGGTTGGTTTGTTCCCTGTTGTACTCCCATCATTCTAAGACTATCGGTAAATGTCTACGTAAATACTGGCATCTAATACAGGCCATTCCGGCTCATAAGCGGAATATTAATCTTCTGAATTTACTGGTACCATCAGTTTTCACTGAATGAAGATTCCTTTCAAATTATAAAGGACATTTTCAGTGCGGCCACTGCTCCGTGTGTATACATGCAATTTCTATTAGAAATTATTTCTTACATTCGGGCAATAATCGTAAATTCTATTTTGACGATTTTTCCAATTGCGCTACTAGTCATGTGATATATGTTATCTCATGCCCCTGTAATAAATTATACATTGGGAAAACCGTACGGCCTGTACGGAATAGAATAATCGAGCATAGAAGTTGTATTAAGAGAGCAGCAATAGAGAAACCATTGGTCTTGCATTGGCAGACAGCAGGACATAAAGGGGCTTGTTTACAAAGCCGCGGTAGCGATTCGCGATCGTTATCGGAGCTGCGGCTTTGTAAACAAGCCCCAAAGTGTCTGATTTGAAGTTTTTCGTAATCAAAAAAGTTAAATTAAACTGGCGTGGAGGCAATATTGATGATACCTTGTTGTGTCTTGAGCAACGGTATATATATAATTTAAATTGCTTACACCCAGAAGGTTTAAACATGAAAAAAGACCTTTCAGTCTTTCTTTAATAGTTTTTCATTTTCAGGTCTATATACTTTTTATATTGCCTGATGGGGCATCTATATATATTGTCAATCCTGCCGATTTCTAAGTTTTATACATACTATTTTACTTTTCTTGGTTTTTCTCTGCACTTGGATGGTGATAAATATAGTCCTCTTTGTCTCCTATTACGATTTTAATAGTTTTAACAATAATTTATTCATTCCTGTTCGGGTCTGAGAGATATTTCTGAATATCACTAGCTGCTTTTCTTTTTTTTCAGGTTTATATACTTTTTATATTGCCTGATGGGGCATCTATATGTATTGTCAATCCTGCCGATTTCTATGTTTTATACATATAATTTTGGTTTTCTTGGTTTTTCTCGGCACTTGGCTGGTGATAAATATAGTCCTCTTTGTCTCCTATTACGATTTTAATAGCTTTAACAATAATTTATTCATTCCTGTTTGTGTCTGGGAGATATTTCTGAATATCACTGGCTGCTTTTCTCATTTGGTTCTGTTGTGTCTAGCATTTTATATGGGGATTTTTGTGATTACTTGTACCTTAGGGTGAAACAACACATATAAGTTTTTTTTTTTTTTAAAAGCGTTTTTGGTTCCTTATAGGTCAATTTTTGGCCGCGGTGGCCATTCATTCACTATGCAGTTTTGGTTCCTAATTTTCTTTTTTATTGATGTCTTATTATGGTTATTTGACCGACCGCGGGATTTTGTCATTCTTTGGAAATTTGCATGACAGTCTTTACGTCATTATTTGGTAGTTTTTAAGATCTCCAATGTGCATGGGCAGGCGTTTTTTCGAAAGTTATTCTGTGTAGAAGTTACGCCGGCTTTACTAAGTTGGCAGGACTGCCTTTACGCTCACTGTGAGTTTTTCTTTTGTGTTCGATTCATTTTCTTATATTCACAATGTTTTTGTATCAACTGTGCCTTATTATGTCTACGTTCAATTATTCTGGTTGGCGCATTTTGTCTTATGGATTGAGAGAGTGATTTGTTAATAATGTTCATATTGTCCCTGTTCCCCTTTGTACACTTTTTATTTGGTCAGTATAGGTGTCCGGGCTCATAATCTGGCTGCTCATTTATTTTAGTTGTACTTTTGTCTTATAAGTGCATAGCAGCAAGCACAGTTTAATTTATGAAAGCCCCCTTTTCATTCAGCGTTTTAGGTCAGTAGTTATTCACTGCGGGGTTAATGAAAGTTTGCTTTCCTTGGTCATGCCTATACTTGACGGTTTGATCTAATATTTCCCTTTAATTTTTAGTATCCTTTTTTATCCTGTTTATACGGTATACGCCGCCCATTTGTTTTCCAAGGCATTATCGCGTGTTTAGCTTAAAGGATAGGCGGTTTTTTAGTTTTACATTGGTTTGTCTCAAATTTTATAGCGCCCATACATTTGAGATATTTTCCTTTATTGCACGGTGATCTTCGTTGTTATGTGCCCTTTTAAAGCACCATATAACGTTTGTTTTTTATTTTTTTATTTTTATTTTCAAATCTTACTGACGCTGATAAAGGGTTTTGGCAGGTAAATGCATGGCAAAGTCCCGACAGTTTTTTAACCTTAGTTTTTTAACCTTAGTCATTTCCGGGTTCAAATGAACTGGTTTGGGTTTTCTATCTCATCATCACACAAACATTAGACTGTTTGGTTCGTCTTTCTCATTTATTACATTCATTTTTCTGGTAGGTGTACTAACATGTATTTGGATATGGTGACACCTATTACGTAAGAGGCGTAAAATAATAAATTTTCAAAAAATCTATTTTGTAGGATGTTTGGTTATATTGTTGCTAACATTACACACGAAGAGCCTCCTCGGTTGGTCAGATTTTTAGTTCTTTGTACGCATAACATTCATTCGTCTTTTAGATACAGTTTTCCCTTCAATTGAGTATGCACAGTTTAGAGACTGATATCTTTATATTTTAGGTCACTTATTTATTTATTGTTTTATGAATACATGAGCTTAGAGACATATTTTTATCTTATTTCCTACAGGATTAGTGCTCATCAGTTTTTCTACATTACCATTTGGGCATACGAGCCATTTTGGACAGGTATTAATTCACTTCATTGGGTCTGCCCCCATATCATTCTAGAGTACTTTTATGAGAAAGAAAATTTAATAATGTGTTTTAGGATTAGAGTAATGTACAAGACACGGATTTTCTATTGGAGTTTTTTAATTTAATTTTTTTATATGTAGTCACCACTGTTTTGCTTCTGTTTTTCGTCCTCATCTCTCTGTTTATCCTCCTTTTTATAGGCAGTTTTATTTATTTATTCATGCTTTTACTTTTTTAGGATTTTTAAGGTTACAGCAATATAAGCGACATTTATATGAGTAGCACATAAATACAGGTATGTTTTTTGATGCCTGGTATTAGTCACACTCCTGAGGAGTTCTCACTTATTCGTTTTTAGTTTATATAGTACAATTGTTATAGATTTTATATATGTTAATCATTTATTATTATTTTTTAATGTATATGTTAATTCAATAAGTTTTGAGATATTAAATTTATGTGGTATTATATTTGTTGAGATAATTCATTAGGTTCTTAGTTATAAATTATTTATTTATACATGTTCAGATTGTTTGTATACTTTTTTACTTTATGTAAGTTTCCACTTATGTTTTTATTAATTTACCTTTTTATAATATTTATTGATTGTATACATTATTTATTTTGATAGTTATGTTAATGGTCATTATTTTAGCTCTGATTTTTAGGTTGTACTTATCTTATGTTCTTATAGTTTTCGAAATTTAAATATTTATTTACATATTGATTTATATGTTTTGTCTTGTTTCCAATGTCCCCTTCCCACCTTTTCTTATATTTAAGTTTATCTTCATGTTTTTATTTTTATTTTTATTTGCTTTTAGCCATTTAAGCCCCTGAAGAAGGTTTTTCGAAACACGGCCAGTGTCGGGCCAGTGGCTGAAGTGGGTTACTAATAAAGTTTATTTCACACGTCTTTTTATTGTAATCCACATTTTTTACTGGGTGTTTGCTGCACGTGGATTCGTGCCTGGTTGTTGGCCAGAGAGTTAATTGAAGACATACGCAGCATTGCTAGGAAAGGGGAAGTGCTACTGATAGGGGATTTCAATATGCCAGATGTTGATTGCCACATTCCTGCTGCAGTATCATCTAGAAGTAAAGAGATCCTGGATTCTCAACAGGGAGAACTATTCAGGCAATTGGTAACGGACCCCACACATGAAGGGGCCATACTGTATTTGGTGCTTACCAATGGTGAAAGTGTTTCTGATGTTATAGTGGGAGATCATTTTGCATCCAGTGATCACCAGATGGTGTGGTTCAGTATTAGGACTAGGGCTGTTAGAATCAATTCAAATGTGAGGGTCTTAGACTTTAGGAAGACTAACTTTGCAAAGATGGGCCAATACCTCAGGGAGTCGTTAGCGGGATGTGAACAGCAGGGGGATGAAGAAAAACAGTGGGTAAAACTGAAGAGGGATATTTTAAGGGCAACCAACCTTTTTGTTAAAATGGTAAATAAAGGTAAAAGGAAAACGAGAACTCTATGGCTTTCGAAAGAAGTAGCTGAAAAGGTGAAGAAAAAGAGGGAGACCTTCATGAAATGCAAGAGATCACAGAGAGAGGAAGACAGGCATCTATATTTGGAAAAACTTCGAGAAGCTAGCAAAGTAGTCAGGAAAGCAAAGATTCAAAAGAGGAGGAAATAGCCAATGCAATAAAATGGGGGGGGGGAGGGGATAAGTTATTTTTCAGATATGTTAGTGGGAAGAGGAAGGGCAAAATTGGTATTGTCAGACTCAAGGGTGAAGGGGAGGAATATGTAGAAGCTGATGAGGATAAAGCGGAATTGCTTAACAAATATTTCTGTTCTGAGTTCACAGATGAAGAACCAGGAGCAGAACCTCAGAAAACACCCACAAACAGGAACAGAAGCGAGGGACATGTTGAACAATTTTCAGAAGACTGTGTTCATGAGAAACTAGCTCAACTTAAAGTAGACAAAGTGATGGGACCGGATGAGATACACCCTAGAATACTGAGGGAACTTGGGGACGTTCTAGCAGCAACACTGACTGATTTTTCCAATGCCTCGTTGGAGTCAGGAGTGGTGCCAAAGGACTGGAGAGAGGCTCATGTGGTGCCTTTATACAAAAGCGGAAGTAATGATGTGGTTGAAAACTACAGGCTGGTTAGTTGAACTTCAGTGGTGAGTAAATTATTGGAAACACTGCTGAAAGAGAAAATAGTGAGGTTTCTGGAGTCCAGCGGATTACAGGATCCGAGGCAGCATGGATTCACCAGAGGCAGGTCTTGTCAGACAAATCTGATTGATTTCTTTGACTGGGTGACCAGGGGGTTGGACCGAGGGAGAGCCCTAGATGTGGTGTATTTAGATTTCAGTAAAGCCTTTGACACTGTTCCTCACAGGCGACTTATAAACTGACTGTGCACCCTAGGGATGGACCCTAAAGTTACTGCTTGGGTCAGAAATTGGTTGGGTGGGAGGTGACAAAGAGTACAGGTAAATGGAGCTCACTCTGAAGAGAAGGATGTTACCAGTGGTGTGCCCCAGGGATCTCTCCTTGGTCCTATTATTTTTAACATCTTTGTTAGTGATATAGCGGAAGGGCTGTCGGGTAAGGTTTGCCTCTTTGCGGATGATACCAAAATCTGCAATAGACACCCAGGAATGTGTAGATAACACGAGGAGGGATCTAGCTAAGCTTGAAGAATGGTCTAGAATTTGGCAGCTGGGATTTAATGTTAAAAAATGTAAGGTCAAGCATTTGGGCTGCAGCAATCCAAGGGAGCAATATAATATAGGGGGTGAAGTACTTTTGTCCACTAAAGAAGAGCGGGACCTAGGCGTGGTGGTGTCTGATGATCTTAAAGTAGCTAAACATGTAGAAAAGGCGATGGCAAAAGCTAGAAGGATGCTTGGGTGCATACGGAGAGGAATGGCTATCAGAAAAAAGGAGGTGATAGTGCCTCTGTATAAGTCTTTGGTGCAACCTCATTTGGAGTATAGTGTGCTATTCTGGAGACCACACCTTCAAAAGGATATAAACAGGATGGAGTCAGTACAGTGGATGACTACTAAAATGGTTAGTGGTCTTCATTATAAAACCTATGAGGACAGACTTAAGGATCTTAATATGTACACCTTAGAGGAAAGGCGGGATAGCGATGATATGATTAAGATGTTTAAATACCTCTGTGGCATAAATGTTCAGGGGGAGAGCCTCTTGCAATTGAAAGCAAGTTCTGCTACGAGGGGACATGGGATAAGGCTGAAGGGGGATAGATACAGGAGTGATATGCAGAAATATTTCTTTACGGAAAGAGTGGTGGATCTGTGGAATAGTCTCCCAGTGGAGGTGGTGGAGATGAGGACAGTATCTGAATTCAAAAAAGCATGGGACAAACACAGAGAATCTCTAAAGGAAAAAAGGGGACTGTTCTAGTTGTTGATATGGAAGGACAGACTAGATGGGCCATGTGGTCTTTTTCTGTTGTCATATTTCTATATTTCTATGAAAGCAAGCTCTGCTATGAGGGGACATAGGATGAGAGTGAAAGGGAATAAACTCAGGGGTAAGATGAGGAAATATTACTTTATGGAAAGAGTGGTAGATGTGTGGAATAGTTTCTCAATGGAGATAGCAGAGATGAGGACGGTACGTATCTGAATTCAAGAAAGCCTGGGACAAACACAGAAGATCTCTAAAGGATAAAAGGGGACTGTTATAGTGGATATGGAAGGGCAGAGTAGATAGGCCATGTGGTCTTTTTCTGCCATCATATTTTATGTTTCTATGTTTCTGTCTTTTTGTGGAGGGAGTCTGGGTGACAGTTGCAGCTAGATTGAGTGATCTGGCAGCTCCTTCTTGAACAAACTGATACTCACCTAGTCAATGTGAAAAATTGCAAGAGGTCCTTGATAAATTGGAAGACTGGACTTTCAAATGGCAGATGAAATTTAATGTAGACAAGTGCAAAGTTATGCACCTAGGAAAGAACAACCAAAACTTTGATTACACAAGGCAAAATTCCACATTAGGAACCACCACTCAGGCAAAAGATTTAAGTGTCATTGTTGAAACCTTCCACTATGCAGATGCAACCAAGAAGGCAAATAAAATTCTAGGAATCATATGGAAAGCAGTGGACCCAGCACAGATTCCTGGGGTGCTCCACTATTTTCTTTTCACCATTGGGAAAATTGGCCATTTAGCCCTACCATCTGCTTTCTATCTTTTAACCAGTTCCTCATCCACAATGCTACACTGCCTCCTATCCCATGACTTTTTAACTTTGCCAAGAGTCTTTCATGAGGGACCTTGTCAAAGACTTTCTGAAAATCCAGATACACTATATCAACCAGTTCACTTTGTCTACCTGTTTAGTCACATCTTCAAAAACAAAAAAGCATCAGGGGCTGCGTTCTCGATCGGGACCCCAAGAGAATCACAACTCATACTAGTTGCTCAGCTACCGGCTCCATATCTGCAACCAGACCAACGATCCTCTCTGCACAAGATCTAAAAGAGGTGAGAGTGTGCTGCATGTGCTGCTTCCTCCTGCTGCCCTGATCTTCTCTGCTCCTGCACACGGCTCAGACGGACAGCTCCGCCCACTGAGCACTCCTTCCACCGGCACAGAGAGACTATAAAATGCATTGCGGCAGGAGCGTGCCTGTGCTTGGCAAGTCTGAACCTGAGGGCCATGCCAGAGGGCCTTTTGGCATGGCCCTTAGGCGTGGAGCCAATTGTGAACTCATCAAACAGAAAATACCTATTTTCCTTCTATTAATACAGAAAACAAAGAAACAGAATATCAATACGCCTTTCTTCCAACAGGGCCTAAGATACATCAAACCGGACCACCCTTCTTGCCATCATCTACTGCTGTTTCTTGCTGCAACTATACCTATGTAAGTGACTTGGCTATCAACTGTTAGTTAATGAAACTATTAACTGTCATACCCTTGTAACACTGTCTATATTCATCTAATGCAGGTAACCAATTAATAGTATCTTGGTTAATTTAAATCAAGTTAAATCTATGCTACAAACCCCTCTCCATTCCTGAAATCCTTTGCACAACCCCTGGATAGACACTGTCGGCACGCCTCCCTGGTGGCCAGTGGACGCCAGGGCAGGTGGGACATAAAAATTTTAATATTAAGATAGGAGAGTCTTTTAAGGGCCAAAAGGCACTTGGTCCTTGTAGTTTTTAGCTCCAATCTTTTTTGATAAGAATTTTGCAGAGTGGTGGTATAAAGTAGGCTTTTATTCCCTTTACACAGTGGTTCCAATTGTTGGGTTACAACTCAAAGTAAATGTCCTTAATTCAGGTAAGAAAGAAAACTCAGGTTTAAAGCAAAACTGTTGAACTTCACAGGAATAGCAGTGCTTAGTCAATTAAAGAATGCTCGTTTGGCAATTCAAGCAACTCACAAGTCTGGCAAAGACTCTATGCTACCAGATACACAGAGAGTACAATCCATTTCCTGGTCTGATAATTCTCCTGCCAGTTCCACTTGCATTGGCTCATAATCAGATATGTCTGACTCTGTATCCCTAGTTTCTTGGGAAACACCTCCAGGGGTTTTGTATATCTCTTGCAGTACTTGCCAATGTCCTTGGCCTAGCCTAGGGCATCGGCCACGTGCTGTATTAGGATTAAATGTGTTCTCTCTTCTTAGAGGTTTTATAGCAGCTTTACCATAGTCTTTAACATTTATAGCTCTCTTCATAGGCATATATTTATCATACCTTGTATTGCAGCAACAAGCAGGTAAATGACTTTTTTCAATTGCTTCCCTCTCACAGTCAGTAGCTTGATGAAATCCTTCTTTGAAAGTTTGGTTTACCTTGCAGCCTTTGAACCCATTCTCCTGGTAAGCGCCTGCTTCTGCATAAGCCCAGCTCCTGGCTTTCCTGCTCAGCGTGGCTTAGCTTCCCCAGCTGATTCTCCTTTGGCTTCTGCTTGCAATTAGTGCAGTGCTTTTGCCTCTCCGGGCAAACAGCTCTCTCTCTCTAGCTTGAGCTGGTCCCTCCTTAGGTCCTTCCTCAGCTCCTGGTGAGTCACCTCTCACTCCTGGTGATCCTCTAGCTCCGGAGGAATCAGACTTCCACTTCAACCTCTCCCCCCTCCAGTCTTCCACTCTCCTCTTATAAAGCACTCCTGCCTTTGAGGATTGGGAGCTGGTTGTCAGTTCCTCATGACAAGCTGGGCGTGGCCCTTCAGTCTCTCTGAATGCTCTCCTGCTCCCTCTATCTGGTTCCTGCGAATATTGCAACTTGTGCACATCTTTTTTCCTCTGAAAAACAGCTTCTTTTTTCTCCTCTGGGCTTTCATCAGCCCTCGCTGCATTACAACACCCACCTGGACAACACAGGCACAATAGTACAGAAACCCTATCTCCTTGAATTGGATCATCATCATGGAATACATTAAACTGCTACTGTACTGTATACTCTTCTCCTCCTAAACTTAACCTCCTTCACAATGACCTTCCCCCCTGCCAAACAGACACTACGCGACAATTTTACATCCCCATAATTCACTCCAAAAGCTCAAGCAACCACTTATCATACAAATCTTACAACTGAAACTCTAAAACAAACAATGCAAAAGGTAATACCACTCAACGCAGACTCATACGCATACAAACCCATCAATCTAACACCATTCAAACAACCACAACAATCCCCATCCCAATAAAATATATACTTATTAACATGAGATCCATCAGAAATAAAATCCCACTCATAATTGACATGATTAGAGATGAAAACTCCCACCTACTTTGTATCACCAAGACCTGGATCTCAAACACAGACACTATACTACTAGATATCATCTGTTCAACTGTCCTAGGGAATCAAAAAAGGGAGGAGTACTCATACTTTGCAAAAGAGAACTAAAACCCACACTTAATATATGCAACAACATAAATGACATCGACATGATTAAAATAGAAAACAAAAACCTGTCTATATGCCTGGTTTATAGACCACCCACCTCCAACCAGGACAACCTCCTGGCCATTATGGAAACCACACGCTTAACCTCATTAAGAAAATCTCACATATTACTAGTAAACCTCAATCTCCTGTCACTACATGACACACAAGTCACCTCATTTATCAACTCACTGTCTGACATGGGATTCCAACAAATAGTAACAATGCCTACACACACTAAAGGTAATACCTTAGATCTCATTTTCATTCCTAATCACCTAACTGCACACCCCCTATACTCTCCCCCAAAAACAAACCAAGTCCCACGGTCAGATCACTATATTATAGAATTCACCATACCACTATAATTGTATAACCCTCATCAAAACAATGAACCCAAATTCAAAAAAATTCTCTCAATTTGACAGCTTTCTAAAAAACATATTCCCCCATCTAAACAATCTAACTGCAGATATTAGCACCACAATAAAAACATGGAACACCACAATATCAGAAATCACAATTAATACAAAACCTCAAAAAATAAACCAATCTCACAAACCCATCCAAGCTTGGTACACAAATGAATTAAGACAATTCAAAAAAGAACTCAGGAAGAAGGAAAATAAATGGAGGACAACTAAATCACCAGACAATAGATCCTCCTACTTGGAATCACTACAGAAATACAAAGAAGCCATACTCAAAAGAAAAAAAGACTACCACACCAATATTCTCAACAAATCCCTCAACCACCCAAGGGAGCTATTTGAAATAATCAAATCCCTTACACCACCCCCCAAGCAAGACATGCATAACATCCCTATCAGCCCTAATACCTTCGCTAGTCACTTTGCAGACAAACTGAAAAAAGTGCCTATAAATGGACCCACATCCACATTTCAACCTTACACAAACCTTACGAACTGGAACATCTTTCATTTAAAAGATAAAAAACAACTTATAAGCACCAAAGCCAATACAACCGCATCCTTACTTGACCCGTGCTCAATTAGCTGGATCAAGGCAACCAAATCAGAACTAGCCCCCTACCTACTTCACATAACTAACCAATCCCTTGAACAAGGCTATATACCACCTGAACTTAAACAATCCATGATCTGCCCAATACTCAAAAACAATTCCCTAGACAAGATGAGCCCAAGATGATATAGACCCATAGTAAATATCCCATACAAAGCCAAATTAATAGAAAAAGTTGTACAAACAGAATTGCAAAACCATATTGGTCTAAATGCCCCGCTTGATCAACACCAATATGAGTTCTATTCCTTCCACAGTATGGAAACCCTCCTAATAACTCTAACTGACAAAGTCCAACGTGGAATGGACAACCCAAAACAAGCATTTATACGTGTTTTCCTTGATATTGCTTCTGCATTCGACAGTATCAACCACCACATGTTAAAAGACTGGAACACATCGACATTACAGGAACCATGCTCCAATGGTTTGCATCATACCTCCATTACCGCACTCAAAATGTTCAAGTTGGCTTAGAAACATCCCCTTGCATTAAACAAGAGCCTGTGGTTGTGGGTTTTTGTGCCCCTGTTGGCCGCTGCTCTAGGGTAGAGGTTCCCAACTCCGGTCCTGGTGGGCCAACACGGTTCGGGTTTTCATGCTGTCCCTAATGAATATGCATGGCTACATTTGCATACAATGGGGGCGGTGCATACAAATGAATCCAGGCATATTTATGAGGGACAGCATGAAACCTGAATGGTGTTTGGCCCTCCAGGACTGCAGTTGGGAAACTCTGCTCTAGGGATTGCAC
Organism: Ichthyophis bannanicus; assembly: GCA_033557465.1. Classification (NCBI taxonomy): domain Eukaryota; kingdom Metazoa; phylum Chordata; class Amphibia; order Gymnophiona; family Ichthyophiidae; genus Ichthyophis; species Ichthyophis bannanicus. Next base: position 532,912,294 of record CM066031.1, on the reverse strand, counting down.
ATTTTTATGGTGTCTGTGCCCTGTAGGGTAAAATATAGGCATTTATGGCTTGTTTATTTAATCTGCAATAATGGTTCCTTCTTTATTACCACAGTTTAGTACTGGGTAAAATACAGGGACATGGTCTGCAGGAGCCACAGCTGGGACTTGAACCTGTGACCTTCTGCCTCTGAACATACTGGCTGTGTGTACTGCACCAAACTGTTGGCACAGTGGCAGATAATTCCCTGGGGATCCCATGACTGTTCGTCAGACAGACCTTGTCTGTTGCAGTGCATGACACCCACCTAAACAGGGCTTGGCCTTGGTCTGCTGTGGGCAGATGCCACTGCCCTCTCCACCACCAGCAACCCCCCCCCCCCCGCCACCATGCTGACATGCCCTTGTGCCGGTTGTGCTGGTGGTACGCAGTCCCAGGCCATCCAGTGTGCTGGTAGTCGGTTTCCTATGGTGTGTGATATGGGGTAGGGGTGCCTGCGTAGACATCCACGCTTCTCCCTGGCACTGCCTGCCAAGGTTATGTGCCCTTTAGGGTACTTTCTGGGTACTGTCCCCTGGGACACTGTGGGACACACACACTCGCGGGCTTGTTTGACCTTGATCAGTTGCTGTCTTGCTGATATTCCATTTCTGCTTTTCTATGTGTCACCTAGGCATCTGCCTAGCCTGCCCTGTGCCCCAGCTGCCACATTGCATGTCACACTTTCAGCCCCCTGTACCCCATGTACAGCCTCACCATAGTGCCCTTTCGTACTTGGGCACTATCTGCTGCTGATGCACATGTATCACTACTATCACTTTTCTTGGTCTCCCTGCCTTTGCTGTACTTTGCTGACTGAAATGGTTTCTCTCTCCTTCACTTTTGCCTCTAACGCCAGGTTTTCACTCGCGCTATTTTTTGGACCTTCATTTCACAGCTATAGTGTGCCTGGAGCCTCTCTCCGCCCATCCCCCACCCACTGACCCTTTCTCTCCGCCCTCTGGAGAGCCTTACTCCACCCTCTCTGTGTCTTAGCACCACCGGAGACATTGTAGGGCAAAACAGAACGTTATCGCGCAATAAGGTTACTTTATCGGGCGATAATATCATGTAACGCGCGATAACATTACATATTGCACGCTAATTGCGCCGCTGCGATGTTATTGCTGTTTAGTAAACATATCCCATAGTATATGATGGCAGATAAAGACTAGTATGGTCAATCTAGTCTGCCCAGGAATGTGGCTAGAATAGTTGTACCCACTGCTGGTGCAGATCACCCCCCTGCTATGCTTTTGTTTCAGGTTGTACCTGCCACTGAGCTACATTCAGGTACAGGAGGCATTTCATTTTCACTGATGGTTTACAATCTAAGTTTGTACCTGAGGCAATGGAGGGTTAAGGAGCTTAGCTAAGGTCACAAGTAAGATCAGTAGATCACCTCCTCTATTTGTTAAAATATAAAAGATATTTTAATTTTGTTTTGATTTCATCATCTTGCAATAACAGGATTCACTGTGTCTGTCTCATGCTATTTTGAATCCTGTCACTGTTTTTTCCCGTACCACCTCCATCGGGAGGGCATTCCAGGCATCCAGCACCAATTGGCAAATTGTAAAAGCAGAACTTTCCTAGCCTCTTTCTCACTTTCCTGATCTTTACTCCCAAACCCAGAGGAGCAGGTAGTAGGCATGAAGTTCTGGAAACTTTCAAACTCCTGTTGTAAAACTAGACAGACAGTGACACAGCAGCACAATAAGCTTAAATAGGGAGGCAGAAATACTCTGGTCCCTTCAAGCTGTTCCTTTTTTCAGTGCCTGTTCTTTGTACTTTCAGCAGGTATGCCCCAGCACCCCTTCTTTACTTCCTCAAAGCTGTTTCCTTTTTTAAATCTTTGTTCCACCTTAAAATCTTAAGTCCAAAAGCCCTTCCTCACTCTTACAGACACGCTTCAAGTTGTTTCTTGAACCTGCATTTTTCTCCTTTAAGGTCCTAACCTCCAGCACTCCTTCCTCACTCCCTGAAAGTCAGATACAGCATAGTTACTCACCTGCAACAGGTGATCTCTGGGAACAGCAGGAATTTAGTCTTCACATATGGGTATCGTCGGTACCGATGGAACCTGTGCAGGAACGCTCCCCAGCGTCCAATAGGAAAGCTTTTGGGAGCATCCCACAGTGCCTGCATGCTGCCTTCCCACCTTTCCCAACTGTCCCTCTCGAGTTTAAAGCTGAGACAAAATAGAGAGGGAAAGAGAGAAAGAGAGAGAGAAACAGAAAGATACAACTCCTAGGGGAGGTGGGTGGGTTATGAAGACTAAATTCCTGCTGTTCCCAGAGATCACCTGTTACAGGTGAGTAACCATGCTATCTCCAGGAACAAGCAGGAATGTAGTCTTCACATATGGGGACTCCCTAGCTGCAGATACCAGGGAGATGGCCCCAGAAAGTTGTGTGCTCTTGTGAAAGGGCTCCACTTCCCCCCATGGATCTCTGGCATCCTACCAGGGATGGTGGGTAGGAGTTGATTAAGTCTGGAACAGGTGTTGAAGAACAGCCTGACCAAACAAGGCATCCCAGTGGAAGTCCTTGTCTAAGCAGTAATGGGCTGTGAAGGTATGTACCGAAGCCCAAGTAGCTGCTCGACAGATGTCGTTGATAGACACAGAGTGAAGATGAGCCATTGAGGCTGCCATGGCTCACACATTGTGAGCTGTGACATGGCCTTCAAGAGGAAGGTTCCTACTCTCATAGGAAAAAGATATACACTGTGCAATCCAGCTGGACAGTGTCCTTTTGGAGACTGGAAGTCCCAAATGACTAGGATCAAAAGCAACAAAAAGAGCTGAGAGGATTTTCTATGTTGCTGTGTCCTTTGCAAGTAAAAGGCCAAAGCTCTTTTACAGTCCGAAATATGAAGTTTCCTTTCTGCATTTGAGGCGTGAGGCCTTAGAAAGAATATAGGAAGGTAAACCATTTGGTTTAAATGAAAGGGTGAAACCACCTTTGGCATAAAGTGTGGATGAGTCCTAAGGACTACCTTATCATGATGGAACCTTGTATAAGGAGGATCAGCCACCAACGCTTGCAATTCACTTATGCGATGTGCTGATGTGATTGCAATGAGAAAGATAACCTTCCAGGAAAGGAATTTCAAAGAGGTAGTGGCTAATGGTTCAAAGGGCAGTTTCATGAGCTGCCCAAGAAACAGATTCAAGTCCCATGCCACCGGTGGTGGCTTAATTGGAGGCTTCGTTAAAAGAAGGCCTCTCATAAATCTCGCTATGAGAGGATGAGAAGAAATAGGTTGTCCATTTAGAGGCTTGAAAGAAGCTGCAATAGCACTCAAATGGACTCTCACTGAATTGGTCTTAAGCCCTGCATTTGATAAATGAAGGAGGTACTCCAGTAATGATTCCAGAGGTATCGCAAGAGGGTTAAGACCCTTCTGCGAGCACCATCTGGTAAACCTTTTCCACTTAAGAACATAAGAACATAAGATATGCCATAATGGGTCAGACCAAGGTCCATCAAGCCCAGTATCCTGTTTCCAACAGTGGCCAATCTAGGTCATATGTACCTAGCAGTTTCCCCAAAAGATACAGGTTCCACAATGCTTGTATTGGGTCAAGCATTGATATCCTGGGTCCCTTCTTAATAATGGTTTATAGACCTTTCCTACAGGAACTTGTCCAAACCTTTTTTTAACCCAGCTACACTAACAGCCTTTACTAATCCTCCGGTAACAAATTCCAGAGTTTGATTACACGTTGAATGAAAAAATATTTTCTTTTATTAGTCTTAAATAGTTTACCCTGTAGCTTCATTGCATGCCCCCTAGTCTTTCTATATTCTGATAACATAAACAATGAATCTACGTTTACCCGTTCCACTCCGTTCATTAATTTATAGACTTCTATCATATCTCCCCTCAGCCATCTCTTTTCCAGGTTAAAGAGCCCTAACCTTTTTAGCCTCATCTTCATTCTGTGTCTATCAACGACATCTGTCGAACAGCTACTTGGGCTTCGGTACATACCTTCACAGCCCATTACTGCTTAGGCAAGGACTCCCGCCGGGATGCCTTGTTTGGTCAGGCTGTTCTTCAACACCTGTTCAAGACTTAATCAACTCCTACCCACCATCCCTGGTAAGATGCCAGAGATCCATGGGGGGAAGTGGAGCACTTTCACAAGGGCACACAACTTTCTGGGGCCATCTCCCTGGCATCTGTAGCTAGGGAGTCCCCATATGTGAAGACTACATTCTCCTAGGACAAGCAGGATGAGTCAGCCACAATAGGTGACGTCATCCGACGGCGCCGAGACGGAAGTACTCTCCATAGCTCAGAAGGGCTTTGCCCTTCTGAGCATGAGACAACTGGCCCCACCCCCAGCCCGCCCCTAGCTAATCAGTTTTTCACTTCTTCCGCCTTGCCAGCAAGACGGACATTCTACTCTCCACGAAATCTAACCTTAAAACATTTAAGTATAATTATCTTTTACTGCATATATATATATATATATATATATCAATTGCAACTTGCCATTAATGCTTGTCCAAGTTTCTCATTTCAGATCCGCGTTGGGCACCCCTCTAACTGAGTCTCGGGTTCCTGTGCCTACCAGCAGCAGATAATCCCTATCGGGCCTCTGGCCTAGGGACATGGGTGAACACACGCTGCCTCCGAGGGACACCGCCGCCAGCTTCCGCCTCTGCTCGGGGTGCGCCTGAGGGCCTCCACCCCAGCTGCAGGCTTGAATAATGGATGCAGCGACTTCAATTATCACCCAAATGTGACACAGCAGCCGATATTGAAGCCCTGCAGCAGCCCAGGACGTGCCTAAGAAAGGCCTCCGTCCCGGGCCTCCGCTCCCCGGTTGCCCAGATACCGTCTGCACACGTCGGGAGGATACAATGCGGCCTTGCTCCTCCATGCTTCAGGTCAGAATGAGGGTTGCTAAATACCTCTCTTGCTGCATCCCGATCCGGCCGTCCACGAGGTCCCATGGCGGCGGCCATCTTGCCTATGGCGTCATGACCCAAGCTCCTCCCCCGACGGCGCCATTGGTCGGCGCCGATCCAAGCGTCATGGTAGGAGGAGCCACCAACACTGACGACACCCCTGTTCGCACAGAGGCATTCGGCTAAGGCACTTGGCTCCATTCGGCACAGAGGCGTCGGCCCCAGACATATCTTCCCTGCTGCTCCGGCATCGGCACGGAGAGCGGGAGTTTGCGGGGGGGGTCCACCACTGTTGACATATCTGCACCTTAGCTTCGTAAGGCGCAGCCCCTGCAATTTAAAATGGGCATCGAAGCGCTCTCGGGTTCTTCGTCCCGAACCTGACTGACCCTTGTCACCACAGAAGGCGACGTCCATCACGCCTGCGGGCCTGCCTTGGCGCCGATGAGCGTCATTGCTCTCACTACTTCATCTCTCAGTGACAAAACCCTCAGCACTCCTGCCAAACTCACTCAGAGTCACTTGCTTCACACGCACTCCTCTCTGCCCCTCCTCACTTCGAGCCTCGGCGCCGGTATGCCTTCTTCATGGCGCTGAGCCTAAGCGCACACGATCTGGAGGCAGAGTTGGAAGAGAAGCGAGGTCGGCATCCAACCCTGCCCTGTGCCTCCCTTGGCTGTCGCTCTACCACAGAGGTAACGCAGGGAAGAATTCTCCGGCGTGTCACCCCGGGGCTGCAATCTGAGCGTGCCTGCGATGATGCAGAAATAGTGCGTAGTGTCCAGCGCTCCAGGGCGGTCGCGCTTGTGAACCTACCCCCCAGAGCAGATGCACGCATTGGAGGAGGGAGAGTGTTCGCTGCCACTGCTTTGAGCCCCAACAAACGCCTCCGCTGTTCCAAACGGCACTAGACCCTTGACGCCGGCTCCATCACCCGCTCCCGTGCTAGCACTGGTTCGTGCACAGACCTCGCTAAAAGCAGCCTGCCATGCGGCCAGACACTGCCACTGCTCCGTTGCTCCCCATTCTCGGCAGAGGTGTAGTACAACGTTTTATACTACTGATGGTGCAGGGGTCATGAGTTCGTTCCCCGAGTGGGCCCGATAAATAGTAACACTAAATCATGAGCACTATGACTCTGCACCACTGATGTTACTGGGGTCATGAGCCCCTTTCCCGAGTGGGCCCAATAAATAATTATACTAAACTCTGAGCACTAGGTCTCAGCACCTTCATGCCTGCACGGTTAAACTCCTCTGTCTTTATCTACTATGGTGTTCACTGCTGTGTGATCTCAGTTTAGCAAGAAGCGTCAGTGGGCTGTGATAGTGCCCACACTATCCATGGTGGGGCTGCTCTCTCCGGGGACAAACAGATCCCCTGACAACCTGCGTTAGCCTCCCTCACGCTTCACCGCGGCTGAAAGGATGCAAAGGCACTACGTCAGCCTGTGGAGGAGTAGCCTAAGGGTTCAGGACACTGGCTTAGGAACCCAGAGACCAGGGTTCAATTTCCCCTAACTCTCCTTGTGGCCTTGGACGAGTCACTATCTCCAGGAACAAGCAGGAATGAGTCTTCACATATGGCTATCATCGGTACCGATGGAGCCTGCACAGGAACGCTCCCCAGTGAGTCCCCTCCTGCCAGGGATGGTGAGTTGCTGTCTTACCCTTGGTCAAACAGGCCCCGTACAGGACAGCAGTGGTTGCTTGCCTGCCCTACGTGTTGACTTGCTGTGGCACTCAGGAAAAGCCTGGCCAATCTAACCAGCTACGGTGAGATGCTCTCCCCGTCGCTCCCAAAGAAATGCTTGCCGGTCCCCTCCAGCTGCGCTTCCAAGAAGATCAAGAAGCTCAAATGACTGCAGGGCATGATCAGCCATTATCAAGCTCCTACCGTATTGGGAAATGTTGAAAATAACAGTCACAGCATACTGAGAGCATGCAGAAGACAACCCTCGTCTCTGTGGCAGCACGGTGATGTAGTACTTACAGCCAGTGTGTTCAGAAGCTGAAGGTCGCGGGTTCAAGCCCCAGCTCAGCTGTGGTTCCTGCCAACCCAATCCCTTGTTCAGTGGTTTTGTGATAGCGAGGCCTGCATCTATCAGACAGAGCAGAACCACAGCACAATGATTAAAACACCGACCAATGGTGCAGGGATCAGGGGTTCAATCCCCCACAGTGCTCAATGAAGATGGCTGGCTGAGGTGGTATTAACAGGAGGCTCATTGTGGACCTCGCATCTTCGATTCATCTGCAGATGTCACCTAAGGGTCAAAGCTTGGTACATTTATCCTGCAGAGACCTGCCTGCTCCCTAAGGGGTGAGGTTGTCCTGCTGAGACCTGCCTCCGCTCCCAACTAAAATAAAGCTGAGGAGTTCAGTGCCCGATGCCCGAGAAGAACACTGCCCACATGTGCGGAAACACCTTCCACTTCTCGGTCTCCGCTGCGCTATCATTGCTGCCAAGGAGCAGCCACTCCCCGAATTGGGACCCTGCCAGTGGCAACACGGTGGTGCAGTGTACACAGACAGTGTGTATAAGAACAGAAGGTCACAGGTTCAAAGCCCAGCTGGGGCTACTGTCAATCCAGTCCACATATTTAATGGACTCTGCTAGGCATCCAAGCCCTATCCGGACAGCTGAGGCCACGCCACCTCAAAACACGCGCTAGCAGCGCAGCTCCATGGAAAGGGTATCGGTCTTCCTTGTAGATATGCCTGGGCTTTCTGGCTAACCACTTTGTCCCATACCTACCGGAAGCCATCAAAACGGGCAGCAGCACCACTGTCTCCAAGGGAATACCCCATAACTTGGGGGAGAACCATTCCCCTCAGCCTCGTGGGGCGGCAGCAACATTGCAGTGTCGAAGGCAATCCTCCCATTGCTTGGGGGAGAGAAACAATCAACTCAGTCCTCTTGTCAGAGAGACCCACATCAAGTGGCCTCCCTTAGCAACCTCTGCGTCACTTAACCGATGAACCTAAGGACAAGGGGTGTGTAAAGGCAAGGAGGCAGACTCAAGGCCAGCCTTGTGAGCACCGGATTTGCTTCTTACATTATGAGCAACCCAAGGGCAGCACTTTACTTGGCATGCACAAATCTGATTTTAGCCATCCACGCACAACAAGGAATGTGCGCCACGGTCACAGGTTCCGACCTAACCCGGGAAATACGAACCATCACCCCATTACGCCGTATGGCAGTGCCTGATGACCTGCACTCTAAGGCCCTTGATTGTATGTGAAGATTGGATACTCCAGCCAGTTGCCAAAGCGACCATGGCCTCAAACATTGCACAAGGAAAGTGGGTGACAAATAACCCAGCCCATGGGCTGACCACAAATTGATCTACTCGCCACGTGGCGAGCACGAAGTGCGACTGTTGAGAGGGACACTACCTGCCCTTCCTCAGGCACCAGCGTGCTTCATCCCCTGGGCCTCAATAGCAGCATGCACACACACACAACGAAGAACCTGACCCTGTCGGCAGATTGAAAACCTCGTCGACACGTTATAATCCTGACATGGCCACCTGACTAACCAATGCACTACCGCTAATCGGCTACCGTAATCCTCAGGGATGCTGTCCTCAGCAGTGCCACCCAATACCTTCGGCTGCTTCGCGGACACCCAGAGCCACGCAGCTAATATGTGAACTCCTCTAGGGCTGTGCTCCAGCCAATCCCACTGCCATGTCATGGCAACCAGTTTCCAGCCATATCGCAAATGGAACCAGCATCCTAACTGCCAGCCCTGGTGGCACCGCCTACCACACATGCCATCCCACCTGCTACCCTACCCCTGGCCAGCCAGCTCCCCGGCCTACAGGAGCCCTTCCCGGGAGGGGCTGATACTTAAAACAAACAAAAAAAATAAATAAAATAAAATAAATAAATAAATAACATCAGGACCCTAGGCTACTGTATGCCCAGTACTTTCACGGAGACGACGCTACCAACAACCAGGCAATTAAGGGGCCTAGATACTGCCCCGGTGGATTGCACCTCTGGGACTCCATCTGCATCTCCTCCCAAAAGAGGACCCAACTACAGGGTCTATCAGATCCCCAGGCAGGACACCGGCGGCAGCGCCCGCTGCACCTCTCTCGGTACCGTATTGAGAAGTACAAGGTCATGGACTATTCCTGCAGCTCGCAACACAATACACCCAAGCCACTCCCACTGCAGGCTTGAGGGGGGAGCTCTCGCCGATCTCGTAACACTGCCCATATTGCTTGCTACTCGCTGCTTGTATAACAACATAGGGTAGGCCGTGGGCCCGAGTTTCCCCATTGAGCCCACCAAACCCATTCTGTTCTTCTAAAGTGGCAAATCTAGGTCGTCATCACCTAAGAGTTACCACATAGGAGCATGATATAGGCCGTGGGCCCAAGCTCTCCGTTGGCCCACCAAACACGGTTTCCTCCCTGGTGAAAAGTATATCTAGGTTGCAAGCACCTAGCAGTGTTTAAAGACACTTGTTCCTCTATGCTTGTTGGACCAAGCACTGATTCCCCTAAGTTGTCTCCCACCTACATGCCGACCCACGCTTGCTTACAGTGACCAGCTCTCTACTGCTGCCGTAGCAAGGCTCCGATCTGCACCACCCTCATGCCTAGTATCTGCATACTTCACAACCGATCTGGAGGTTGCCCAGTTTCGGCATTCTTCGCAACCGCAACTGTTGCATTTGCATGCTTCCTGACTGCAAGCCCACAGGCTCGTCTTGCGACACGCCAACTGCAAACCCACATGCTCTAGTTGCGACACGCGGTTCCACATGACTGCACGCTGGCTCTGAGGAGGTTACCTCAGCCTCGTCCTTCCCCCATCCACCACAGCGCGTGGCAGCTTGGGAGGCACCTAATGTGGCTGACTCATCCTGCTTGTCCTAGGAGAAAACGGAGTTACTTACCTGTAACTGGAGTTCTCCGGGGACAGCAGGATAAGTCAGCCACACATCCCACCCTCCTCCCCTGGAAGGGGGAAGGACTAGCCTTCCAGAACTGGTGCCCGCCTCCTAGCGACTAAGGCTCAGCTAGTGACAAACTGGTTAGCTAGGGGCGGGCTGGGGGTGGGGCCAGTTGGCTCATGCTCAGAAGGGCAAAGCCCTTCTGAGCTATGGAGAGTACTTCCGTCTCGGCGCCGTCGGATGACATCACCTATTGTGGCTGACTTATCCTGCTGTCCCCGGAGAACTCCAGTTACAGGTAAGTAACTCCGTTTTCCTGCTTTTTCCTGCATTTTTCTCCTTTAAGGTCCTAACCTCCAGCACTCCTTCCCCACTCCCTGAAAGTCAGATACCAAATGGTTCTCTGGTACTTGGACTGGGCTGTGCTGTACCTTGCAGTTCTTCTATGACATCATGACCCATGCCATTTGAATAACTCAACTACTGCATGTCACTCTGATGTTACACTCAAAAGTAAAGTGTATCTTATATTATGATTCATTTCCTATTAAACCACTGTTCATCTTATATCGACTAAAGGTCTCAGACTCTTTGGGCATTCAAAAGTCAAACTTCAATACAACTTCTGAATAGCACCCCAATTGCATCAATGACCTTTTTATCATAGTTGCTTGTAATCAATTGTTCAGAGTAAATTATTTAAAGTTCATATATACTGAAACAGTGCTTAGCTTTCGATGTTGTCAATGTATCAATTTGCATTGAAAACCACATACCCTTGATTCAGCGGTTTTTCATTCATATATATGCGTTGTCATACATATTCTCTGCATGAGCCTACCAGCTTACAAAAACGCCGTGCATGCGAACTGGGCTTTTAAACTTGCTTTGAACCGAAGTCTTCCCCCATGACGTCAATTAGTAGATGCTGTCATAGAATTTTCACGTGCATACTTCCCATTCAATTTGAGCATTTAATCTCTGGTAGGCTCATGCAGAGAATATGTATGACAACGCATATATATGAATGAAAAACCGCTGAATCAAGGGTATGTGGTTTTCAATGCAAATTGATACATATGGGATTTTATGAATTTGACAAAACAGTAGAATGTGTGTATATAATGAATATGTTTATAGTTTAAATCGCAGTGCTTTCAAAGATGCCCCCTGAAGAAACCGAATCCGGGTGAAACGCAGGAAAAGCGTGGCAGATGGCGTTGGGACAACATAGAAAGCTAAGCACTGTTTCAGTATATATGAACTTTGACTTTTAAATGCCCAAAGAATCTGAGACGTTTAGTCGCTATAAGATGAACAATGGTTTAATAGGAGATGAATCATAATATTTTTTTATTTATTTACATTCTCTTTTTTTTTTGCAGATAATATAAGATACACTTTACTTTCGAGTGTAATATCAGAGTGACATGCAGTAGTTGACAAAATATTGCTCTGAGAAAAAGACCGTTTTATAGATTTGTGTGGCATTTGAATAACTCAGGCAGGGATACATTTCTGTGGCTGTTTGTCAAGGATTTCTAGAATGATTAGCTGAAGGGTCTCATGCTGGTTGCTGTTTATCCCTCATTGACATTCCCCTCTATCAGACTGGCTCCATTGTATCTGGGCATTATGAAAACAAAGTTCATGGATGGTGATCTGGGAAAATTTGGCAAATGTGCGGTTGGTTAGTTGACCCTGCAATTTGATGATTTTCATCAATTTTTCCATTTGTAGGAAAACTAATACATCTGTTTAATGGATAGTGGTGCTGAATATATAGATTGAGCTAAATGGCAGTTTAAACACTTTACTTAAGCAGCGACTGTGCCAGCTAATAATCTGCCCTTATTTGTGTGGCTTATACCACAAGACTGGCCCCAAGATGGGGGCACAAAGGCAAAGGTTGGCTCAGGACATCACAAGCTCTTCGGCTGGCTCTGCTACTACCAGGAGGAACAGAGGAGTAATCTAGGGGTTAGACCAGCAAGCAAGAAATCAGGGAAGTCAGGTTTTTAAAATGTATGTATTTATTGGTAATATTTGTTTTCAAATCCTACTGATATTCCTTGTGACCTTAGGAATATCAGGTACAAGCTTAGATTGTAAGCCTTCAGTGAAAGGGAACTGTCTCCTGTACCTGAACTACCACTACAAAGAACAAATAAATAAAGTTCCAAGCATCCACCACCCTATTCATGAATTCTTGGTATTTGGCTCGATATGGCAGTGGCTAGCCAATCAAATGCCATCACCACTGCTCTCTAAGCCTGGATATTCAATGATGTGGCCATATCTAGACCCCGTCATTGAATATCCGGGTTGACCGGATTGCCAGGAGGCTAAGTGGGTAGTGGTGATATTCGATTGCTACCTGGTTAGCTTCTGCAGTGAAAGTTAAGCCAGTCTTTCCTGTGCATGACTGTCACTGTGTGTTGATAACCGGGAAAAAGTTCAATAGTGCCACTGCCCAGTTATCAATGGGTGCCGCCCTGGAACTTCCCAATGCTAACCAGTTAGCACTGGGGCATGTAGCAGTAGCACCCATGTGACAGCCGCTGAATATCCTGCTGCGCGGAATTTACACTGACTGCAAACCCTGCAATATCCTCCCCCATTGCTTTTATATTTACCTCCTTTCGGCTTCCTTTCCTCAACTCTAGCTGTAAATTTTGCCTGTCTTTGGTAAAGGTTTGTTTGTTCATTAAGACATTTAAAGTATTTAAACATCTGTATCCTTCTCCCCTGTCCCTCCTGTCATCTGTGGGCCCCTGGGCATCATTAAGACAATTACAGGGGCTCCTCAGGACACAGTATAATGTCTCTGCATGCTGTAGAGACTGGCAGGGGAGGGTAGAGAGAGACCGAGATTGAAGGGTACTGACTGGAGGGGGGGGGGGGAATGCAGAGAGAGAGAGAATGGTGGAGAAAGGAAAGGATAATCGAGGACTAGTGGGGACTTAGTGCTAAGAGGAGGGATATAATAAGAGAGATGGTATGAACTGGGGGTTAATAAGGTTACCTCTGCTCTAGAGTATACATATTCAGGACTTCAAGTCTCTTCTGGTATATCTTCTGTTGCATTCCCCATGCCATTTTAGTTATTTTTCCCTGAACCACTTCAAGTATTTTCCTTTCTGTCTACATCATATGGCTGTAACCAGGTAAGGCGGACGTGGCTCTCTCGTCCCCTTAAAGCCAGACCTTCCACCCCCTCCCCCCTTGCCCTTCAATAACCACCACAGGATCACTTATTGGCAAATTAACTGGTCGCAGCTTTATTAACCAATCACAACATAAAACATAACCATAACTGTTTAACTTACGGTTCCGGCAGCGGGACAACCCCTCACCAGCCATGTGGGTAGCAAAGCGAGTGTTCCTTCCCACCTCCGCCGAGAACCGTTCCCTGGAAATTCCATCCCCCTCTTCCGGCTTCGCCATATTACTAGCAAAAGCCGAGGGCTTCTCCGGGTCGGGGGTACCCCACCCCCGCCCTGCATATTGCCATGCCTCCGGACCCCGGACACCTCCGGGATCCCGCCACAGGCTCAGTGACACCTATCCCTGAGCCCCCACCCCCCAATTGGCAAAGCTGTGACCAGCCACCCTGCCCAGCACCGCAAACTCCAAGGCCTCCTGCCAATCATTCAGGAGCAAATCTATCCCGACCGGGGATAGATGTACTCCATCCGTCCGATATAGGCCAGCACATTCCACTTCAGCCCAGGAATGCATAATCTGGCAGCCCCCGTTTTCGGATACCCAACGGCCAATTTGCCGGTTAACTTTAATCAAACCCCGAGACCACCGCCGGTGGCCCCAGCAAGCAGGCCTGGGAATTAAGTCGGACCATAGCAATACAACATCCTGAAACATTAACAACACTTCCCCCAAATCCCGCTTAGCCGCTCTAATCAGCTGTTTCACTGTCCAAGTCCCCAAATCATTGCTGCCGAGATGCAGCAACAAGAACTCCAGGGATCCTCTGACGCGCTGATGGTGCCGCAGCAAAGGCAAAAGCTGCAGCCAGCGGACGCCGTGCTCGCCCAGCCATGATAATGTCACCTCTTCAGCCTTCAGTCCAAGGTTTGCCCCAAGCGGACGCAAGGCTGCCTGCTGCCCGGCCCAATACACAAAGGAATGGCCGATCATCCAGCAGGTATACGGCATCCGACCCCCATCTAAAAGAAAAAAAAACACAGTTATCCCCATAACAGCCCAGCACACCGACAGCCGGGATCACAAGCGCACATACCCCATAAATGCCTTCGAACGCCATCGACCGATCCGCTGAATCTCAGTCCCCGGCAAACCCGCCACTGCCGCACTAGTAGCGGCCCCAATCCTGAAGGAATGCGGAGCAAAGTCTCCAGACTCCAAGCCGACCTGTCACACCACCATCCGCAGCACCGCCGTGAACTGAAAACGCGTCAAGCACTGAGCATTCACGTGCACAAAGAGCAGTTCACCCCCCGGAGGACGTACCTGCAAGTAAGCCTCCATCGCCGCCACTGGACAAATAGGGGAAGCCGCGATCGGCCTCAAACGCACCCAGACACCCCGCCCCCTCTGATCGGTCTTGGACTTTGACAACCATATGCTCAGCTCCCCATGTGCAAGCTGCACATGGTGCCGTTGCAGAGCGGCACCCCCTGGATGCCACCAATTCCCCCGACCTGAAAGCCCCAAAGAAGGCCACACAAAACACAGCCCGAAACAGCATGGTCTCGTATGCCGACTCCGCCACCACCGGCAAAGCGGTGCACAGCCACACCAACAGATCGGGGGTGATTGGGCGCCGCTTGTCCGCCAGGGAAGGGGCAGCTCGCTCCCAGCCCAGCAAGAGCCGGCGAGAAAGGAACCCCCAACTGTGTATGTCCCACCCTACCGCCCTAGAGAAGAAGGCAAAACCGGCTAGGTGAGACCGCACAGTTGATTTAGCAACCCCCGCAGCCTTTTCCGCCACAATGTATAACCCAATGAGGTGATCCGGTATAGGACCCTGCCGCCATCCACGAGCTGTCAAGAAATCCACCACGCTGTCACAGCCCTTGCAGTAAGAGCGCCAGGTCGCCGACGACACGGAGCAGCGCAGCAAGCTCAGCATGCCTGGAGGCCAAGCTACCACAAGTGCTTGGGGACCGGCCGTCCCACGGGGTCCACCTCTGGTGCCAAGCGCCGAAACAGGTCCCACTTGAAATGAAAAAGAGCATCAGCGACCTGGTTAGCATAGCCTGGCACATGACGAGCCCTCACCACCACGTTCAACCGCAAACAGGCAAAGATCACCTCCCTCATCAAAGCCGCCACTCGCGCGCAATGTGGAGCATATCGATTAATAACATTGACCACCGCTTCGTTGTCACACCACCACAACAGCTGACGATTACGAAGCCTGTCCGGCCAGAGCTCCAAAACAACCAAAATGGGGAACAGCGCCAGGAACGTTATACTGTCGGTCAAACCCGCCTCCCGCCAGGGCAACGACCAAGATTCAGTGCACCATGCTCCCCCAAAATAGACACCGAGCCCGAAACCGCCCACAGCATCCGAAAAAATCTGCAGATCGAACGTGGACACCTCCTTTTCGCGGAGGACCGTAACCTCATTAAAGTCCCTCAAGAACTGGTCCCAAACCACCAAGTCCGCCCTCATGTTCCAGGAAACCCGGATGCGATGATGCGGTCGCCGCACTCCCGAGGTAGCCGCCGCCATCCGTCGCAAGAACACCCGTCCCATAGGAATAACATGACATGCAAAGTTAAGGGAGCCTAACAGCGCCTGCATCTCTCGCAGCGTCACTTTCGCCGACCCCAACACATTCGCCACTAACACCAGCAATCTCGCTACCTTCTCAGGAGGCAGGCGCGCTACCATGTCCACTGAATCCAATTCCACTCCCAGAAAGGTGAGACGCGTGGATGGACCCTCAATCTTGCCCGCCGCCAGGGGGACCCCCCACTCCCCTGCCAGCCTCGCGAAGCCATCCAGCAGCTCCTGACAGAGCCCAGACTGCGCCGAACCGACAAAGAGAAAGTCGTCCAAATAGTGGACCATGTTCCGGGATCCGACGGACACCCCCAGAGCCCATTGCATGAAAGAATTGAACATCTCGAAGTAGGAGCAAGAGACCGAGCAGCCCATCGGCATGCACTTGTCAAAATAATAGCGGCCCTCAAAAACAAAACCCAATAAATGAAAAGAATCAGGATGCACCGGCAACAGGCGAAAAGCGGATTCAATATCCACCTTCGCCAGTAAACACCGGTGCCCACACTCACGCACCAACCCCACTGCCTCATCAAATGACGCGTACCGCACCGCACACAATTCCCTCGGGATAAGATCTTCACCGATGCTCCCTCGGGGAAAGATAAGTTGTGAATAAGCCGGAATTTCCCGGGTTCCCTCTTCGGGATGATGCCTAGAGGGGAAACCACGAAATTCCGGCACGGCCGGTGCACGAAAGGTCCAGCTATCCTCCCCAGGGTCAGCTCAGTGGCCAGCTTAACCCTAACCACCTGCGCCAAACGCCCCACCAATGGCGCGTTGCGCGCCCTCCTCCCCGACCACCGGTATGGGGAACCCGTGCTGGAAACCCCCCTCCAACACGCGCCGAGCCCGAACCCTCCGGTACCGCCGCAACCAAGGCCTCAATGCTGCTAAACGAATCGGGGTTGGGGCCAATCCCATCCAGTCCTCATTGCTTCGGGGCAGGGGGGGGCACTTTCTTGACGCAACGGAGCGCTGAGTGCCCCCCTCCACAGATGGAGCAACTGTGCCAGAACTTACAGTCCGGAAAGGGGCAAGAAGATTTGTTAAAGCGCCAACAGACGT
Organism: Ichthyophis bannanicus; assembly: GCA_033557465.1. Lineage (NCBI taxonomy): Eukaryota > Metazoa > Chordata > Amphibia > Gymnophiona > Ichthyophiidae > Ichthyophis > Ichthyophis bannanicus. Next base: position 532,895,593 of record CM066031.1, on the reverse strand, counting down.
CCCACGACCCCCCCCGCTAATGCCTTTTTGTGACCCGGGAGCCGGGCCGCTCCAAAAGGGCTGCCCTGCACTTGCCAACACACCGGAGACCCCCTTTTGCCCCCCCGCACTAGCCCCCCCTTTTGCTGACATCTGAGTCAACCAGAGACTGATGTCCTGGGTCCCCCATGACAACACTCAATTCTCCTCCATCTTGTCCCGAAACCTCTCATCATAGTTGAGCCATGCCCAACCGTCGTGAGTCTGAGCCGCCTCCAGAATCGAATCAGCATATGCCAATAACATCCCATACTGCCCCGGGTAACGTTGCCCCCACACACTAGCTAACCGTAAGAAGGCCCTCATCCAGTTAATGACATTTCGAGAAGCCTTTCTGACCCTGCCCGCTTTCTTGACCTCCTTACATTTTTGTTTGCTATCCCCCGAATGCTTCCTACCCTCCAGCAGCCGGAATATATCGATGTACTTCCTCTTCCATATTTTACGCCGAAGTTTACGTGGAACCCCCTCCCAAAGTTCCGAAAAAGAGGCCAGCGTAGCACCCCCGCCACCCACCACTACCGCCCCCTCACCCCCCTGCCGACCGGCTGAACGACAACCCCACCGCTCGACGAAGATATCGAAGATGAAGACGACGAGGAGTCCCCCCTCCGCCGCCGCTTACGCGAGTGACGGCTCTTTTTCTTTGCTTTGCCCTTGGCTCCCCCCACACGGCCAATCGCACCGCTCCGCTCAACCTGACCCTCTTGCAACTCACCATCAGCCGAACTCCGGGGTTGCACCAGCTCCGAGGGGCCAGATGACATCGGCGGTAGCCCGGCCACCGGGAGCACCTCCTGCCGGTCCTCTCGCCGCACACTGGGTCCCTCCTCCGTATCCATTCCTGCGCTCCGCACCGCTGCATCGCCGATCTGTTCAGACCTCCTCACATCACCGGTCTGCACCTGTTGAGACACAGGAAAAAAGAAAGGGGGACCCGACAAAGCCCACGGGAGCTGCCAAGACCCCAACCAATCTGCCTTGGAGGAGCCCTGTCCCACTCCCCGCCAATGTTACCAACTCGCAGTACTCCCTACCCCAGGAACTATAGGCCAACCCCAGGCCCCCCCCAACCCACCCATCCTGCCCCCCCGCTGGGCCTTGCCACCCTGCAGGCAACTGCGGTGCCCCTAAAACCCCCGAGGAGTCCGCTACAAGTTGCGGGGATGCTCCAAGACCCGCTGCACCTCCTAGCGACCCTCCCCACGTTCCTATGCCCTGTGCAGGACCTTCCCATGCCCCCCGGGCTCCCCCACCTCCCCGGGCCACTACCCGGCCATGCCCGGCCCTACCCCCCCCGGGGCCTCCCAGAACCAACAGGCCACACCAATGCACCACCCTCACCTAGGTCCCTGGGCCCCCCAGCCTGCCGGGGCACCCCCTTCTTCCCTCTAGCCTGCCCCCCGGAGCCCCTAGCAGCCCGGCCCGAGGGCCGCCGACCGCCCCTCATGCCCCGGCCCCCTGTTCCCTTACCCCCCTGCACCGGCATCTCCCCAACCAAACGCTGCTGCTTTGCTGCCAAGGCACTGCTTATTTATTTATTTATTTTTTAATTAGGAGAAAGCCCCCCCCCCGGTTCCTTAACCCCAGCACCTGCAAAATCGGCGGAAGAGCAGGAGGTAAGACTCCACCGCCCCTCAAGAAGGACTCCTACACGCCGGCTGGACTCCGCCTGTCTGCCTCCTGCCACAGGACTGCTCCTCCGTCGCCTGCCCCAAAGCCGTCCACCACGCGACCGCAGGCCTTCCGCACTCGCAGCTGCTCCCCAGGCCCGCACCGGCACAGAAAAAAGCAGGAGGAGAACTGCAGCCAGATGCACGTCCTTTCCCTAGGCTCTGGAGGACTGGCGTCTGACCACCCCCGCTCCCTGATGCCCTCGCACGTCCTTTCTACCTCATTGGCTCCAACAGCCACCAGCGCCCGCGGGAGCCAATGATTTCAAAAGAAAACCACCCCGCCAACTGGCACGCGCCTTCCCCCCGCCGCCGGGGACCCGCGCCATGCCGCCCCCCCGGTTACGCGCGGTCAAGTGGCACATGGGCCCGTGGCCTTTGTTTTATTGAGTTTGAATGTTGCAGTCCCTGAATTCCCAGTTAGGGCTTGTGAGGAACTGAAATTGTGCAACTAGTGCAGGAGTTGCTGCACCCATGCAGTATAGGCAGGCAGCAAAAAGCTATTTTCCATGGTAGCTGCAGTGGCAGCTAAAGTGAGCTACTAAAATCCTGGTTGCCACAGTAAACTTTCTGGAGTTTGAAAATGCATGAAAATGTTTGCATCAAAAGTGAAAAATATAGAAACAGCAACATTCATCTCTTGCAAATTATTTATGAACAAAATTCCCATTTGACATAATTATGTCTGCCTGAAACTCATAAAAAGGTTAAAACGACTAATTGGTTCCAGATTAGTTTTGACAAGACTTGAACATTTGGGGCCAGATATTCAAAAGGACTTATCCATATAGTAGCCATTTCTAGATGGATGAACCCCCTATCTGCTAATTTTTGGCAATAATAATGACACTGAAAATATTTTATTACTGCTCCAGCATTATCTGTATACTGTTGGGGTAGAGTGAAAGGAGTACAAGGGCATTTTGACGAGCTATCAGGATAATGACGATATTCAATTGCTACCTAGTTAGCAATGCCGCTTAAGTTAGAACAAAAAGCTACTATCCTAACAAGCTACTTAGACCTATGTGTATTGGCTGAATATCACTGCTATAGGCATCATTTTGTAAGGGAGCACTTGCTATTAGCATGAAAGTGGGCACCTAAAAGGTGTATTTTATTCATCTGCATATGTAAATGGCAGTTTATGTATGTACATGGAACTATCTAATAAGCATAGCTGAAGATAACACATGAATGGTAAAATATCAAACAAAAATTATAGTCCCCTTCAAAGAACATATTCTTCCAGCTGCTGACGTTATATTTACGTTATTTTATCTTCTTTGCAGATTGCAAATAGAGTAAAATAACAGGGAGGAAAAATAGCAGCAAACTGGGGCAGAGGGGGAGGAGGTGGGGAGAGGGCTTCTGGTAATTATGGCAATGTGGTTTGCTTTGCTTTGTTTATTTGCCTTGCATTGGTGTACCCTGAAAATGCAAATGTAAACCCCGCTCAATCCCACCCAGGGCAAAATAGCATAGGCTTTCCCTTATTAGGAGGGGAGATGGTATCCCTATCTAACCCACTTTGGGTGAAATGGGGGGGAGGGGAGGGAGAGGTACAAGAATACTAAATCCTATCTGGAACACTCACTGAAAGCACACAGACAGGAATTGCAGTAAACCTAATGGATAAGTGCCTTAGGAGTTCCTGATGTAAGTAATACATGTTTTTAAATGTTTTCTGACACAAATGATAGATTGTAAAAAACAAAGGTACAGTATTTAATAGTTAAACAAAATGTGAACCAATAAACAATGTTGCAATACCAGTTGTGTCCATTTTCTACATTTTTATTTCAAATATAAGTTATCTAGGTAAGTATTACCAGTGTATACTCACTCTCTCTACATATTTGAGTTCAAATATCTCAATGTGTGTGGGTACACCCAAGGTTACGGAACTTATCTGTCCAGACGGGAATTCGGTGGGGCACAAACTTCTGATCCCTAAAAACTAAATAAACTAAAAAGTGTATTACTTGGTGCTGCAGCAAGCTTGTTCTTTCTTGTCACATTCACTATCACTTTCTCTCAGTTACTTGCACATTCCCAGTATTTCTCTCACCCCTATGATTCTTTTTCACACTTCTTTCTCACAATACTGAGAAAGACACTTGTTTTCACTCACCTCTGGATCACTCGGCATTTATCTGGTGTTCTATACTTCTAATCCTCTTACTTTTTTTCCCCTCACTACACTCTAAAGGACCTTACTTTAATTTCCCTTTCAAAGGGGAATTTCACCTGTCTTTTCACCTTAATAGCCCTTCCTAATTAAACCCCATAATCTAAGGAAATAAACCTCAAATCTGTTCTAATCCTTACCTTTCTCTTCCTCTCACCACTTTCCTTCCTTCCCTTCTTTCCACTTAACCTATACCAGTTTCCCCAAACATATTTTCTCTCCTTACTTTAACAAATTCAGCTCAACTTCCCACAAAGTCTTTTCATTTATAGCCTCCTTCTTCCTTACTCAATCACTCAAACCAATCAGTCTCACAATCACACTCAAGCAAATCCACTCAAACCCAGGGTCCTGTCAGCAAATACTCTCTCATACATCCCCTCTGTTACACACCGACTCCAACTATGTTTCTTCCCCATCACTAACAATCTAAAACCCCTTCTAAGAGCATTCCTACTCTGCTGATGACAGCAAATAGTCCAGAAAGACATTTTCTTTGCTGTCCTTCTCTATCTTCCCCGTGGCTGCAGGGACAAAAAAACAAAACAAAACACAGCTGCTTTTCACAGCTATGGAGCAGCCCCAGGTGAGGGGGTTTTTTTTGGAGGGGGGGGGTTAATATTTATTAAACCATCAGGTTACACAAAGGTATGGAGAAGTGGCCTAAGGTGCAAACTACAAAGATTCAATAAAATAGCATGTTTATGTGACTACAGCTACAGGGTCAGGCAATGCCATAGTTTAAACAAGAGCCACAATGCAGAAATTGCTCCTGCCCCTCCTATACCCCCAGATATGGGACACACTGGCAAAGTAACTATTAGAGAAAATGTTCAGGGTTGGATGCAAATTTTGAGTTTCTACTTTTTCTATTCATGTTGGTGTATGGAAGGAAAGAGCACCCCTCCCCACCACACCATCAGAGAGTTAGCAAGGTTACTTACCTGTAACGGGGGTTCTCCGTGGACAGCAGGATGAGTCAGCCACACATGGTGACGTCCTCCGGGCGGTGCCAGTTCGGAAGTGCTTCTCAAGTTTCTCTGCTAGCCCACCTCCCGTTTCCGCCCCCTAGCCTGGCCAGTTCCTTTTCCAAGCTTGACCACAAGGCAGGGAGCGGAGATCAGGCGGACCTCCTCCAGGGGAGGTGGGAGGGAGCGTGTGGCTGACTCATCCTGCTGTCCACGGAGAACCCCCGTTACAGGTAAGTAACCTTGCTTTCTCCATGGACCGCAGGATTTCGTCAGCCACACATGGTGACTCCCTAGCTGCACGCAGCGTGCTGAGGTGGAGGAGGGAGGCATGAATCGAGACTGTGATAGGGAGGTAGCTGTTTACTGCGCCTTGTCAAGAACATAACATTACATGACAACAGAGAGGTTTACTTAAGGCATCCGCAATCAAACTACAGTGCAAATCAACCACAAGAACACGGGGGCAGTAGGCAACGAGAACTGTGCAGTTAATAGTGTGCAATCAAACAATAGTGCAAACAACAGCAGTGAAAACAATAGCATGCAATCAATACAATAGTGCAAACAATAGTGTACAATCAGTGCAATAGTGCAACAACTGGAGCGAGCGTCATGGAACAGGTGCAGGTGCAAGAGTCACATGGCTAGCTAGTGTCAAGACTGTCAGCACCATCACGGGGCTGCAGGGCGGAGGCCAGGACCGCACTGCCAAAAGCCGACTCCTCCTTGGAGTGGAGGTCGAGGCAGTAGTGCTTCTGGAAGGTGTGTGGAGATGACCAAGTTGCAGCTTTACAAATGTCAGGCAGGGGAACGGCCCGCAGGTTCGCCAGGGATGTGGCCATTGCCCGTAGGCGATGAGGACCAATTCTGCTTTGCGGTTGATTCCCTTGCTGGACGAGGCAGAAGGCCACGCAGGAGGCTACCCAATGGGAAAGAGTCCGCTTTGTGACTGGCACCCCAGGTTTGAGAGGGTCGTAGGACACAAACAGTTGATCGCCTTTGCGGGCAGGCAGAGTCCTTTCCAGATAAATCCGGAGTGCTCGCAGACAGTCCAGGGTGTGTAGGCGTCTCTCCTCCTCGGAGTGGTGTGGTCCCGGAAGGAAGGAGGGAAGCTCGATGGATTGGTTGACATGGAAGGCAGAAGGCACCTTGGGTACGAATCTGGGGTTTGTACGTAGGGAAGCTCTGTCCTGGTGCAGCTGTGTGTAGGGCGGGTGCGCAACTAGGGCCTGAAGCTCGCTGATTCTCCTTGCAGAAGTGATGGCAACTAGGAATATGGTCTTCCAGGAGACGTACTTCATATCCGCGGACAGCAGAGGTTCAAATGGGGCAAGGGTGAGGCTTTGTAGAACCATTCTCAAGTCCCAGGGAGGGACCGGAGCTCTCACTGGGGGCCGTAAGTTCACTAGGCCTTTCATGAATCGAGATGTCAGAGGTAACGCAGCTATGGAGTCGGCGCCCTCCACGGGGGCGTGTAGAGCTGCAATGGCAGAGAGATGTACTCGGATGGATTGGGTCTTGAGACCAAGGTCCGAGAGGGAGCTGAGGTACTGCAAGACTTGTGCGACCGGACAAGTAATGGGGTCGAGCTCTCTGGAGGCACACCAGAGCCCGAATCTCTTCCATTTGAGACCGTAAGATTTGCGTGTTGAAGGTCTCCTGGCTGCAAGGATCACGTCTTGCACTTCCGTGGGTAGTTCAAGAGGGGCAAGGTTCACCCGCTCAACATCCAGGCAGTTAGCGACAGGGTCTTGAGGTCGGGGTGTCTCGTGGACCCTGAGTTCTGCGTTAGGAGGTCCGGGCACAGGGGTAGGTGCCACGGGGCATCCTGCGCTAGGCGTTTCAGGAGGGCGAACCACATCTGTCGTGGCCAATGTGGAGCTACCAGGATGGCGGTGACTTTGTCTTGAACGATGCGTTGCAGGACCGCTGGGATGAGGGGGGTCGGAGGGAAGGCGTACACCAGAGACCACTCCCCCCAATATGTGTCGAATGCATCCCCCGCCAGCCTCCTGCTCGTTGGATGCCTGGAGCAGAATAGGGGGCATTTGGAGTTCTCCTCGGTGGCAAAGAGGTCAACTTCTGGTGTTCCCCACCTCTGGAAGAGGTCTGAGGCAACCCTTGGGAGGAGGGACCACTCGTGGGGTTGCAGTTGCCTGCTCAGTTTGTCTGCTAGGCTGTTCAAGCTCCCGGGAATGTATGCTGCGCAAATCCAGCAGTCGTTCTCCAGGGCTATTGACCATATCGCCAGCGCCTCCTTGCAAAGGGACCGGGAGGCCGTACCCCCTTGTTTGTTGAGGTAGAACATGGCGACTTGGTTGTCTGTTTGAATCAGGATAGTAGTCGCGCCGAAGATGTGGTAGGAACGCCTTGAGGGCGTATCTGACGGCCCTTAGCTCCAGGAGATTGATGTGGAGCTGCCGCTCATTCTGAGTCCATGCTGCTTGAGTGTTGAATTCCTGGCAATGGGCGCCCCAGCCAGCGCAAGAGGCATCCGTAGTGAGGGTAATCTGGTGTTGAGGCGGGTGTAGGGGTTTTCCCGCGGAGAGATTCGCTGGCCTGGTCCACCAGCGGAGCTGAGCCCTGATAGGGTTGGACATCGGGATTTTGGATGTCAGCGGTTGGGAATGTTGGCTCCAGTGGGTTCGGAGGTGCCATTGGAGAGGGCGCATTTGCATTCGCGCCACAGAGAGGACCGCCGTCGTGGCCGCCATGTGTCCCAGCAGGCGTAGAATTGACCAAGCCGAGAGACTTCTTGTTGCTGCTGCCTTGGAGGCAAGCGAGATGATGGCTAGTAGCCTGGGCTGCGGCAGGTAGGCTCTCAGGGACTGTGTGTCGATGAGGGCTCCAATAAACTCCAGACGCTGAGACGGGAGGAGTTGTGACTTCTTGTAGTTGATGACGAAGCCCAAGGTGGAGATCAGCGAGGTGGTGGTGTGCAGGGACGCCAGTAACTCGGGGGCTGAAGGAGCAGATATTATCCAGTCGTCGAGGTACGGGAACACAGCGATGTTCTGCCTGCGTAGGTGAGCCGCTGTGACCGCTACACACTTCGTGAACACCCGAGGAGCCGGTGAAAGGCCAAATGGAAGTACCCAGTACTGGTAGTGTTGTCCCAGCACTTGGAATCGGAGATATTTTCTGTGCACAGCGTGAATGCTGACATGCGTGTATGCCTCCTGTAGATCCAAGGTTGCGAGCCAGTCTCCCTTCTGGATCAGGGGAAGGATGGAGTTGAGGGAGTACATCCTGAATTTCTCTTTCAAGATGAACTTGTTCAACTTGCGGAGGTCCAAGATGGGGCGAACCCCTCCCGACTTCTTTGGAATGAGGAAGTACTTGGAATAAAATCCCGAGTTGACCTGTGACTGAGGAACTAGTTCGATTGCTTTGGAGGACAGGAGGTGAACCAGTTCCAGAATCATGGCACGCTGCAGGTGGGGAGGCGTGTTGCTGTTGGGCCTGTGGCGTTGGAAGGGAGGCGCAGAGAACCTGATGCGGTATCCCCGGTGAATGATTCATAGTACCCAGGAGTCGTGCGTGATCTTCTCCCATTGTGGGAGGAAGAAGGACAGGCGCCCCCCCGTCTGGGAGGGGGGCGGTCCACGGCCGTCAAAAGGACTGTCCACTCTTGGTGGGTTGAGAGTTGGTGGTTTTCTTCTGTTTGCGGTCTCTCTGAAAGGAGCGCTGTTGTGAGGGCCCTTGATAGGAGTTGGGCTTGTACCTGGGACCCTGCCACTTTTTGTTGGATGAGTACCTCCTGTCGAAATTGTAGAGGGATTTCCGCTGGTAGTTTGGCTTTTGTGCATTTCCGTAGCGGTCAAATCCTTCCTCCGCTAGGGTCTGCAGGGTGTTACAGTCCTCTTTCATGGTGTTCACGGTGTCGGCCACCTTGTCCCCGAAAAGGGACTCACCTGAGCAGGGGGCGTCCGCAATCTTGTCGTGGGAGTCACTCCTAAGACCGGAGGCTCGCAGCCAAGCCCATCTCCTGGCGGAGATGGCTGTGCCCGCCGTGCGAGAGGCCGTATATAAGGAGTCAAATGCTGTGCTGGCAAGGTGCTTGTTACATTCAAGTAGGTCATGCAATGCTGCTGAAAAGGGGGCGAGAGATTCCTTAGGGAGGATGGAAGCCGCATTCTTGATGATGGAGACACAAGAGTCCTGAAAGAGGATTTGCTGGAATTGATGGGCCGCAATACATGCTCCGAGCATGGCTCCTTGAAATACCTTCTTGCCAATGTCGTCGAGCAATTTGTTGTCCCGGCCGGGAGGGTGGTTGGTGTGAATCCGCGAGGATTTCGCCTTTTTGAGGGCGGAAGAGACCACTATGGAGTGGTGAGGCAGGTGTGCCTTTTCGAAACCCGTCGTGGGTTGAAGGAGGTATTTGGAGTCCAGCCTCCTTGATGTGGCGCGCCCCGAGGCCGGTGTCTGCCAAAGTCTGGAGAGGCTCTCCTTCAGCTTGCGGTGTAGAGGTAGGGCCAGAGGGGTTTTAGGTACTGCAAGGTACTTGAGTACCTCTGGCTCAGCTTCCTCTGTAGTGCTGTTTTGGTTCAGACCCAGGGAGGAAGATAGCTTGCTGATGAATTTTGGGTACGTAAGATCCTCTGGAGGGGGAGGTGGTCCCTCCTTCTCCGGGGATGGTCTTGACTCTGAGGCAGAGAGGTTCAAGCTGGCAGATCCCACCACCCCTGCCTCTGGCTCTTGTTCATCCGCGGAGCTGTCCGGTGAGGATAAGGCAGCGGGGAGATCAGGCAACTGGTTGTTCGCAGCAGGCGTGGGAGGCAGGGGGGGGGTGCTGCCGGGCGTGAAGATGCTGTTGCAGCTGGAGGCTGGGGTGCTGTCTGCTGCACGAGTTGGGTCAGCAGGTTCAGGATGGCAGCATTTGAAGAAGAGGAAGATGAGCTTCGGTGGGAGCGGGACCGGTGTCTAGAGGAGCGGTTCCTCGCGGTCTTGTGCTTCCTCCGATGTTGAGAGCAGCTGCTGGAGCCAGAAGAGGAGCCAGATCTGTCCCTGACTCGTTTGTGCCCTTTGCGGTCCCGGGGACGTGCATCGGAGGATCGTGAGTTGTCCGGTCCTCCCCGCCTGTCCTGGGAGTGCTGCGGTTCCCCCCCCACGATTCCGGGTTTGCTCCGGGCCGCGGGAGAGAGGAGAATCACCGGCTCTTCTATAGCCCCTGGTTCCTGTGTCGCGCCGAGATGATGTTGAGCAGTCTCCATAGACGCGCAGGAATGATGTCGCTGCATAGTCGGGCCCAAAGACGTGCAGGGATGACGTGGCAGAGGCTGGTAGGAAGGCGCCATGCAGGGGGAGGAGCCAGATGCGACGGCGGGAACTTCTGAGAAGACGGAGGGAGGGCACTCACCCGAGGCGCCATGATGCAGAATATCCTCCACATGGCCGGGGGCCGTCGGAAATCCTCCGGATAGCAGGGAGCAGCTGTGGCCGGACATAGGCAGTGCTGCAGGACCTGATGCGGGGCCGGAGATGGAGGCCCGGAGGGGCACATCCTGGGCCTTGGAGTTTGCCGCCGAAGTGTGTTGCAGGCCCGAAGGTTCGCCGAGCTGGCAGAGGGCACACAAATCATTGTCCGAGGAGCGCAGTTTTTTGCCGCAGGGGCACCTCTTGGATCCCGGCTTGGGCATCGATGGTGAGTAAGACTGAAGAGTAGATAACTTGAAAAGGTGCAGAGAAGAGGCAGATCCGACTTGCTGGCAAGGCGGAAGAACAGGAACTGGCCAGGCTAGGGGGCGGAAACGGGAGGTGGGCTAGCAGAGAAACTTGAGAAGCACTTCCGAACTGGTACCGCCCAGAGGACGTCACCATGTGTGGCTGACGAAATCCTGCGGTCCATGGAGAACTACAGTTCTGGAGGGGGAAATGGGGCAATTTAAAACAATTTAATGCCACCTTTAAAGTCATACTAATAGCAGGGGTATTTTATCCTAGAGTGTGCAAGATACATCCAACAATATACACTCCAAATATATCACTAGTCTTGTTTTAAAAACTTTTCCCATCCACTTCAAATTGGTGCTAAAACTGATATCAATGCACGTATATATCTAACACACAGGTCTCAGATCAAGGGAAAGCTGTGGCCAACAGTGACCAACTATACTCCCAAGTTAACATCAACGACCTGATTTATACAGTTAAAGTGACATAGTGCATAGATCATATTTTTTTGCCCACATGAAACTTGTACAAATTAACTTTTCATAATCCAATAGTTGTAGGTAAATTAGAATGGCTTCAACGATTATGTGATGCAAGTTTGCTACTCTCCCAAAAAATGACTTCTAATACTATTGTAGCGCAAACTTGCTGATCACCCAACGCAGTTCATAGACACTGTCATCGCGTTTCTCCTCCTCTCGGTTCTTCAGGGGTAATAGTTCTCTAGCCAAACTCCCACGTTAACGCGCGGCGTTTTTCATCGGTTATGCGTGATTGCCAAGTATGAGAGGAAGTATGGGATTGTAAACGCGGGCAGCATTTTGATGTTTCAGAAAAGAGAAGTTAACGTGGGAGTTTAGCTAGAGAACTATTGGATTATGAAAAGTTAATTTGTACAAGTTTCATGTGGGCAAAAAAATATGATCTATGCACTATGTCACTTTAACTGTATAAATCAGGTCGTTGATGTTACCTTGGGAGTATAGTTGGTCACTGTTGGCCACAGCTTTCCCTTGATCTGAGACCTGTGTGTTAGATATATACGTGCATTGATATCAGTTTTAGCACCAATTTGAAGTGGATGGGAAAAGTTTTTAAAACAAGACTAGTGATATATTTGGCGTGTATATTGTTGGATGTACCTTTAAAGTCATGCCTGGGAGCAATGGCTCACACATTAGTAGGCCAATTCTGTGGAGGAAAGCCATCCTCTCCAGAGGTGTTAACTTTCTGGGAATAATGAAGCTTGTAAAGTTTATCAGAAGCTGCAATATTTGATTTCTATAATAATGAGCTCCTTTCCATTTGAATGCAACACAGCTTATTATTTTTTTAAATTTGCACTAGACTGAAATTTATACATTACAGCAACATAACACACTGAACCCAATTAATGCACATTGTAGGATTTTAATGTGTATTAATTGCAATAACACCATTAAGGAAATGTTCCTTCTGGGGACAGGAAAATACCTACTATACCTATATATAAAACTCACTTTGAGCTGCCAAGAAAAAGGTCTCAGATAATAAAAATAATGACATATTAAAAACTCACAAAATAAAAAAAAAGACAGACTAATGAGAAGACCATAACACCTTGAACTACTACTGAAAAGGCATGAGCTACATCCAAATAAAGAAAGGAAAGGGACAAAAAGCTTTGCACAACTCAAGTCTGTCTACTAGCACTAAAACATGTGTCCTTTCCTCACTATCACTCATCTTGTAGGGCTATAGGGGTGGCACTTGGACAGATCTGGGGGCACTTGCCCCATCTACATCTTTACTCCTTGACTATTACCGGTCTATGAGTGATAGCACACTGCCGTGAACAGTCTCTTTGGCGACATTCCCTTGGGTATGGTCCCTCACTATCATCCATCGTCTCTTTGATACCATTCACCACCTTTCAAGCAGTGGGATTCTCTATTCTGCTGACAAGAAGAAAGCAGATTCAAATATTTTAATCTGTAAACATAGAAACATGGAAAATGATGGCAGATAAAGACCATACATGTTATTCAGTCTGCCCAACCACACCAGCTGCTGAGCTCTGCAATCCCTTCTTCTCTCACCCCAAGCTTTCATGAATTCAGATATAGTCAGGGCCGGCACATCCATTGTGTGAGAATGTTGTTCACACAGGGCCCCATGCTTCAGGGGGACCCGCACCAACAACATCTCGCATTCGGCACCGGCAGGCAGGGCAGCTTTAGAGAGAGCCAGAGAGTCCCCAGCTCACCTCTGACAGCTGCCGAAGCGGCGAGCACCTTTTTTTCTTCACTTCAGCAGCTATATTATAGTATAGGCCACTGGTGCACTGAGTGCTGGGAAACAGGAAGTTTCCTTTGACCTCCAGCATGGCAGTGGCCTATACTACAATACAGCTGCCGAAGTGAAGGAAAAAGGCACGCTTCACTTTGGCGGCTGTCAAAGGTGAATCGAGGCCTCTCCAGCTCCCTCTAAAGACATTCGTACAGCTGTGGGGTTCTTGAGGGGGGAGGGGAGCTAAGACTGGAAATAGCTGATGGGGAGGGGGCCTTGGAATGGAAAGTGGCTGAGTGGAGAGGGAGCTTGGAAATGGGCTGATGGAGGGGCTAGGATAGGACTGGGAATGGATGGGGGAGCTAGGACTGGAAATGGGCTGATGGGGGACTTGGATTGGAAATGGGCTGAAAGGGGGCTTGAATAGGACTGGAAAGAGCTGATGTTGGGGCTAGGATTGGAAATGGGCTTCTGGGGGGCTAGGACTGGAAGTGGGCTGATGCGGTGGGATGGGAGAATGGGATTAGAAGGGAGTGAATGCTGGGTGGGGCTGGAACTAGAAGGGACCTGATATTGGGGGAGGATTAGAATGGGATGGGACTGGGGGAGTGAGGAAGGAGAGGGGAAAGATATTTTGTGTGGAAGGGAAGAAAAATCTATGATTGGTCGGGTATTGGGAGATTAAGTGGGGATTGAGGATTGAGGGGTGAAATTTGAGTGGATGAAAAAGAAATAAAAAAAGAAATGGAGAAAGAGCAAAAGGAGAAAGATCAGTATGTTAAAGGAGATATAGAGAGAGAATGCAAAAAAACTAGAAGAGTAAAGAAAGGACAAATGGACAGCAGACAATGGAGAGTTAGCAGAAGACATGAAGAAACCAGAAGAAAGAGACTGGAACAATTGCAAATGAAAAATAAAATGCCCAAACACAAGTACTTTTTTATTTTGAATTTATTAATTGGAATATGTCAGCTCTGGGAAATGTGCATCATTAACGTCTGCATTTTGTTTAGTACAAGAGGAAATTAATTTATAGTTTTATTTTTCCAGTGTTGTTGTACATTCCAAGTTTGACTTTTGGGGTTCCCAGTTTAATTATTGTCTTCCTATTTCTAATTTGTGATCCCTTGTTCTTTGTTTGCTGACAGTCTATGTTCTGCATGTGTAACCGAGCCGAGGTATTCTGTTCATGTAGTTTCTATTTGACAGTGCCACTTATTCTCTTTCCCCAGTAGGAGACGTATTGGTATTCTCTGAGATGTATTGGTTTAATATTTGCAGTGTTGCCTTTTGATAAGTAGGGTATGGTGCTTTGTGAGTCCTAGTAGTGCTGTTATGATATGGAGAGTTTGCTATGGGTTCTAAATGGGCAGTGTTTGTAATACTTTCTAATGTGCGTAGATTGGCAGTCAACAAAACTCTATTGTAAAACCCCCATAGGCACAGAAGAGCCTCTTTCATTTTAAAGAAGACTCTGCAATGAGGGGTTTGGGGTTTTACAATAAAGTTTTGTTGACCACCAATCTACTATGCACTAGCTCCTTTGGTCTGTCCACTGCTCTGCAGGTGCTGTTTGCTCATTGTCGGACTGCTTGTACTTCCTATTGCGCCTGGTGGTTGGCACTAGAGTATAGTAATGTAGAAATCTGGTAGTCTTTCTTTATCCATACACTCATTAACAGGCATATTTACTAAATGTTAGTGCATGTTAACATTATGCAAATATTTATGCAAATAAGGCCCCTTATGCAAATGAGGCCCCACAATAAGTCTCTATACATGGCTCCGAACCCTCCTCCTCTTGGGCCGCCCCTGGATATAGTCCTGGAGATACTTCAATTTTACATCGGACTTACATGTGTCCATTCTTTAAGAACATTTGGCCCAATATTCAAAGGCATTTGCATGGTTTGCAGACCTGCACATCGCGTAAATGCCACTAAGCGGGATATTTAGTGGATACTGCTGCCACATGCCACAATGCTAACCAGTCAGCCACTGACCAGTTGTCCCTTAGCAGCGAAAGCTAGGCACAGAGCAGGCTGTCCTAATGTTGCAGCTGAAGCTAACCAGGCAGGGACTGAATATTGCTGCTGCCCGGTTAGCTTCCTACTTTGGCGGTGAACTCGGATATTCAATGCAGGTGACTGGGTATAGCCCCAGCATTGAATATCTGGGTTTAGTGCTGAGATATATAAAATATGCCAGACTGGGTCAGACCAAAGGTCTATCAACAGTGGTCAATCCAGGTAACAAGTATCTGTCAGGTTCCCAAAAGGTAGACGGACTCAATGCTCCTTATCCCATGGGTAAGCAGTGGATTTCCCCAGTCCATTTTAGTAAAGGGTTATGGACTTTTCCTCTAGGAACTTGTCAAAACCTCTATTAAACCCAGTTACATGCAGAGCTTTTACTACACCCTCCAGTAATGAATTCCAGAGTTTGATTACACATTGATTCTCCACATTGTAGCTTCATTGCATGCCCCCTAGTCTTTCTACTTTTTGAAGGAGTAAACAACCAATCTATTTTTAACCATTCCACTCCATTCATTATTTTATAGACTTCTATCATATCTCCCCTTGGCCGTCTCTTTTGAAAACTGAAGAGCTCAAACCTTTTAAGCATTTCCTCATAGGGGTATGATTTGCCAAAGGTTATGAGGAGTTTCAATTGAGGAGGCGGTTCACGAGACTTCAGCCAGGAGGGAACATTCGCCGGGCCTGGAGCAGAGGCAGCGAGGCAAGCCACCCACCATGTTAAGGTGGGTTTGCTGTGCTGGGTCTGCTCTGTGGGCCCGGTGGGTGGGGGGAGGGGGAGCACCCACTCCAGGTGCAGAAGAGCTTAGGAACACCACTGGTGCCTGCATTGCCAGTGTGCTCATAAATAAAGTGGTATGCCTATGTTAACAGAACTGTGCTTAACATAAACACTACCGCTAGCACCCATTAGTAGCTCAGCCCTATGAGACACATTATGTTAAAAAGAAAGATAATTTAGCAAAGATAATAATAAAAGAAAAGAGAAAGAAAAAATAAGTGGAATGGTGGGAGTGTGAGAGGAGGGGTTGACATGGTTAGCGGGCACTGTGATTATTATTATTATTATTAAACATTTATAGAGCGTTACATGGCATATTTAGCACTGTACAAACACAGAAAAGACAGGCCCTGCTTCTTATAGCTTACAATCTAATCAAGACAAATAGGACAAGGAAGAAAAGAGGATAAAATAAGGAAGGGAGACAAAACAACAAAGGAGACACGAGGATGTGAATCAGGGACAAAGGCAGCCTTGGTAATCCTTTAGCAAAGATTTGAAGAGGGGGAGTGGTCAATCCTGATGAACAGCTTCAGGAAGAGAGTTCCGTGCGTAAGGATCTACAAGGTGAAAGGACCGAAGTCTGGAGTTAGCAGAAGAGGAAAAGGGCAGGGAAAGGAGCAAGCTAGAAGAAGAACGAAGTTCGCGAGGAGGAGAGTAGAGAGAGGAGAGAAGAGAGATAGGGTGGAGCAGCAGAATGATTACATTTAAAAGTTAAAAGGAGAAGCAGGAATTGGATGCAGTAACGGAAGGGAAGCCAATGAAGTGATTTGAGAAGAGGGGTTATATGTGTAAAGCGAGGCTGGTGAAATATGAGACATGCAGCAGAGTTTTGAACTGATTGAAGGGGAGAGAGATGACTCAGGGGGAGTCCAGTAAGAAGGACATTGCAATAGTCAAGGTGAGAGGCAATCAAAGAGTTGACAAGCGTTCATGTGGTAATGAACATGTCTCTCTTCTAGATGTTTCTTTTCACTGCCTTGGTTGTGAGTCACTTAAAGGGTTACTTAAATAGTAATTCTAATACACTGCCTGTAGACAAAATTTTCAACAGCAAATAGAAAATATTATATGTTGGGAGAAAGTGAGCAAAAATAATGTAAACCCAATGTTTACATATGAACATGGTGCAAGAACTCTGACTAGGCCTGTATATGAGATGCACAGCTGCATTCATCAGTAATGATATCATCACTGCAGCTGGTGATTCATCACAGACTGTCTCGTTTCTACAACCATCATAACAACAGTCAGCAAACGTGTCTCTTCTGCCAAGAAAAATAACCCATGAGTAGCAGCAGGAAACAGCATTAATAATAGAGGGACTTCTACCAAAAAGTGTTTAACCAAGATATCGCTGCTACCTGAATTAGAACTAGTTCCTTATCTCTGCCTTATCTAGTCATTCCAGAGAAAAGTAAGGGGCCAGTTAGATAGATCTGATAATCATAATGCTGAGGTAGGAACCATCAGGATCTACTGACACTCAAGCCGGAAGATCATGTAGTACAGCAGAGACATAACTAGGGAGATTTGAGATTAAGCATAACAGATGGGGGGTGGGGGGAGGAGGAGTTAGTGACAGACACTTTTTTTCCTGTAGGAACTATAATTGTTCTTAAATATAAATATGACAAATGTAATGCTGATGGCAATGACAAATGTAATCCAGTTTTGCAGGTCCTTGCATTCCTGGCAGAGATGGAGCTGGAAATACACCATTATCGACGTCAGAGAAAAATTAAAAGATTTTCACAAACTGCTCTTCTCAAAGCTGCATTGGTCCTGGAGAAAAAGATTTAGGCTGTGATTTCTTAGACAGTATGGATGTGCATGAAAACAGTTTTTGGTTAGTTTGTAGATCATTCACAAATGTTTTCTCTAATTTTCAGATTTTGTTTTCATAAAGATGTTTTAACACACATTAAAACTTTTTAATGAGCATTAATGTCTATAGTGTCCTATTATGTGAGTGCACAATAATGTGTGTTACTTACCAGAGATCCTAGTTTATGCAATGGGAGAGATTTACTAATGATGTATGTTATGAGAATGTGATGGGGTCTATAGAATGCTACCTGCCCCCGCTCCAAAGGGATTATCAACAGTCTTCTTTGAGAGAGTCTGTAGCCCAGAGTTCAGGGCTGGGAGGGCGTGGTTCACAGGGAGAGATTAAAAATCCAGCAGGCTGCAGGAGGGAGAGAGGCCTGTGGAACCAGAAGTCCTTCCAAGGCAAGTTGTGCAAAGGAGTTCTGAGGTAGGAAGTGTAACTAGGGCTGGAGGAAGAGCCAGGAGAACCAGCTTGTAAAGGTTTAACAAGCTGGGACAGAATTAAAGCTGATTTTATTTTCCCTGAATTGCTTTCTGTTCTGGGGTTTGTATTGTGGAGTTTAACAAGCAGGGACAGAATAAAAATTGATTTTGTTTTCCCTGAACTGCTGTCTGGCCTGTGTTTTAAAAAAAAAACCTTCTCACAGCATGCCTCGCTTACCACATATGGTGGCAGCTTAGGATTTCATCTAACCATGTGATTGAGAGCAAATACACATCTCTCCAAGGCTGCGCCTCTATAGCAGGTCAGGAATTTTTGTTGTTGTTGTTGTTGTTTGAATGGGCTAAGAGGGTTAGCCTTGCCCTAGTTAGGGAGCATGAAGAAGGTATAGTCAATGCCGGACAGGTAGGTTTTGTTTTGGCCACTAGAGGCTGCTAAATGTTTCTTGGAGCTGTAATACTGCAGCCAAGATTGTTCTATTGGAGCGGTTTTTGGATGACTTGACTGCCCCAATGAAAGAATGGGTATATTAGCACCCCAAGCTTACACTAGAAAGTGCACTGGAAATAGTTGAGGGGCATCTGGTGACTGAAGCGGACAGTGAGAAGGGGAAGAAGTCACCCGTTAGCCCTGGAAAATGGAAGGGGAAGCCAGAATGGATATTGGTTCTCATGTTCTGACCATTTAGGCAAGGGCATGGCCCCAGCCATGACACTTTTCCTGTTTTAGGTGTGGAGCCTGGGGCACTTTGCTTGGGAATGTCTCCTGGATACAGAAGAATCCATGGATGTCAGCCTAACCACCACTCACACCCATGGGCGGCCCAAGGGGGGTGCGGGGCCATGTGCGGAGACTCGGTGAGGGGCCTCATTTGCATAAATATTTGCATAATGTTACCATACACTACCTTTTAGTAAACATGCCTCTTCATGAGTGTATGGATAAAGAAAGACAAAGATTTCTACATTACTATAATCCAGTGCCAACCGCCAGGCACATTAGGAACTACTACAAACACTGTCCATTTAGAACCCAAAGCAAACCCACCGTATCCTAACAGCACTACCAGGACTCATAAAGCACCATACCCTACCTATCAAAAGGCAACACTGCAAATATTAAACCAATACATTTCAGAGAATAACAATACATGACCTACTGGGGAAAGAGAGCAAGTGACAATGTCAAATAGGAATTACATAAACAGAATACCTCAGCTCAGTTACACATGCAGAACATAGACCATCACCAAACAAGGAATCACAATTTAAAAACAGGAAGACAATAATTAAACTGGGAACCCTAAAAGCCAAACTTGGAATGTACAACAACAATTTAGAAATAAAACTATAAATTAATTTCCTCTTGTACTAAACAAAGCACAGACATTAATGATGCACATTTCCCAGAGCTGACATATTCCAGTTAATAAATTCAAAATAATGAGATATCTTTGTACCTTTTGTGCATTTTTTTTTTCAGTTGCAATTGTTCCAGCTACTTTCTTCTGGTTTATTTGTGTCTTCTGCTATCTCTCCATCGTCTGCTGTCCATTTGTCCTTTCTTCTCTTCTAGTTTTTTTCCATTCTCTCTCTACATCTGCTTTAACATAATAATCTTTCTCCTTTTGCTCTTTCCTCATTCCTATTTCATCCACTCAAATTTTACCCCTCCATCCTCAATCCCCACTTAGTCTCCCAATACCTGGCCAATTATACATTTTTCTTCCCTCCCACACAAAATATTTTTCCCCTCTCCATTTCACTCTCCCAGCCCCATCCCCTTCTAATCTCCCCCAACATCAGCTCCCTTTTAGTTCCAGCCCCACCCAGTATCCGCTCCCTTCTAGTCCCCACATCAGCCCATTTCCAGTCCTGGCCCCCCATCAGTCCATTTCCAGTCCTAGCTCCCCCATCCATTTCCAGTCCTATCCGAGTCCCTTCATCAGCTCATTTCCAATACCAGCCTCCCATCAGCCCATTTCTAGTCCTTTCCTAGCCCCACCATCAGCCCATGTTAAATCCTAGCTCCCCTCCACTCAGCCCATTTCTAATCCAAGCCCCCCATGAGCCTACTTCCAGTTCCAGCCCCTCCATGAGTCCATTTCAATCCAAGCCCCCACCACAGCCCATTTCCAATCTTAGCTCCCCCCAACACCCAATTCCCAGTCCTATCCTAGCCCCTCCATCAGCCCATTTCCTGTCCTAGCTCCCTCCCCTAAAAGCCCATTCCAAGCCCCCCTTCCCATCAGCTATTTGCAGTTAAAGCCCCCTTCCCCTCAGCCCATTTCCATTCCAAGCCCCGTCCCCATCAGCTATTTGCAGTTCAAGCCCCCCACTTCCCCTCAGCCCATTTCCATTCCAAGCCCCATCCCCATCAGCTATTTGCAGTTCAAGCCCCCTTCCACTCAGCCCATTTCCAGTCCTAGCAACCCCCCCAACCCATTACCAGTCCTAGCCCCCCATAGCCCACTCCGTCCTAATCCCACCAGCCCATTTCCAGTCCTAATCCCCCATCACCCAGTTTTCAGTTTAAGCCCCCCCATAGCCCATTACCAGTCCTAACCTCCCCATCAGCCCACTCCCAGTCCTAATCCCACCAGCCCATTTCCAGTCCTAATCCCCCATCACCCAATTTTTAGTTTAAGCCCCCCATAGCCCATTACCAGTCCTAACCCCCCATCAACCCACTTCCAGTCCTAATCCCACCAGCCCATTTCCAGTCCTAATCCCCCATCACCCAATTTTTAGTTTAAGCCCCCCCCAGCGCCCATCACCACTCCTACCCCCTCCCCAGCGCCCATCACCCATCACCACTCCTAATCCCCCCCCCCAGCCCAGCCCAACCCAGGGAAAATTTAAAATAAAAAAAAGCTGTCTGCTGCCGCTTCCAGGGCCGCCGCGGCAGAATCGAGTGTGCCGCGGGGCCCCCCCTGTGCCCGGCAGAGCCTGCCCTCCCCTGTATCAGCTCTCTCTTTCCAGCAGCAGTCACATGCGCCGGCTTTCAGAGCGCGAAGGGACTAGTTTCCCTTTCGCGGCTCTGTTAAGCCCGCGGGGGCTGATGGGAAGTTCCCATCAGCCCCCGCGGGCTTAACAGAGCAGCGAGGGAGAAACGCTCCACTCGCGCTCTGAAAGCCGGCGCGTGTGACTGCCGCTGGAAAGAGAGAGCTGATACAGGGGAGGGCAGGCTCTGCCGGGCACAGGGGGGGCCCCGCGGCACACTCGATTCTGCAGCGGCGGCCCCGGAAGCGGCAGCAGACAGCTTTTTAAAAAAAAATTTAATTTTTTTTTTTTTTACTTTTATTTTCATTTTACAACAAGCAAAAAGAAACAACACACCAAAGGAAACAAATACAAACATACAATAAGGAAAAGCAACCCCAATTACCCCCCACCCCTATGCTTCTTCTCTAAGCTGATAAGTATCATCATATAAGCGCTTACAAACAACAGTAATTGTACATCAAAACAAACAGAAATAGTATCTGTGATACAGAATGATCATGTGACAGAGATTTACACAGATTTAAACAGTCAGATGAGAGCATTGAGCAGTTTGAACATAGTCGTTGAGCATCTTCCATTTAGACAAGTGGTGGGGGGTCTGAGCGGAAGGAGCTAACATACGAGGTATTTGCTCATATTTACTGTAGAGACAGACATGATTCCACCATTCATTGGGGCTCAGATGGGAGCTATTTTTCCAGTATTTCGTAATAAGGGAAATAGCTATGCCCAGCATAAAGTCTAATAGGAAGTAAGCCGATTTGGGAAGAGAGGGGATCCCCGCAGCTGAGCGGAGTCCCACTATCTTCCAAGAGAGGGGCTCTTGAAAGTGCAAAATAGATTGAATACGACCCCAGACCCGACTCCAGTAATACTGTAATGCGGGGCATTCATACATAACATGAATGAGGGAACCAATGGCCGCATTTCAGGTCCAGCATCTATTGCTCTGGGTGGCGTTCCATTTGCATAACCTGTCAGGAGTATAGAAACATCGGTGGGCTAGAAAGAAAAGTGTCTGAGTGAGTGAGGCGGATCGAGAGACCTGTGTCACCTTGCTCCAGACTAGGCTCCATTGCTCCGGGGTCAAAGTTACATGCATTTCCCGCTCCCAGGACTTCTGTGCTATAGGAGTGCCTCTATTTACAGTATTACATAAAGTTTTGTAAAAGTTAGATGCCACACCCGATAAGCTCCCAATAGATCGGATAATCTCCGACAATCCTTGGGTATGGGGTTCCGATGGCGGGAGCACCTTAGCACTCCGAAGACAATGCTGAAGTTGCACCAACTGAAAGTAGTGTTTCGCTGGGAGACCAAATTCAATTTGTAATTCGCTAAAAGTCTTCCAGCGACCATCAGAGAACAGCTGGTTAGGGATCCAAATGCCCCTAGTGTACCAGGGGCTCCACGCCATCGGTTTATTTTGTATTTGAAATCGAGCATTGTGCCAAAGCGGGAGTCTATCTAGCGGACAAAGTCGTGAGACTAGAGATTGCTCAAGGGTATTAAAGGCACCTAAAGTGTCTAAGAGCATTGGTGGATAGTGGGAGTCTGATGGGAGAGTCATACCAGGGAGATAAGTAAGAGGGATTGGTTTGCAAAGGTCCTCCTCTATATCTAGCCACACTGGTCTACTCGGTGTTAGGTCTTCCAGCCAACGAGCGCCTTGTTTGAGAAGAAAAGAGTGGTGGTATTTCAGGAAATCAGGGAATCTGACACCACCATTTTCTTTATCTGCTTGTAACTTATGTTTCGCTATCCTAGGTGTCTTGTTTTGCCATAAGTATCTAGTCAGAAGACCCTCTAAATCTTTATATGTACGTCGAGGTAGGAGACATGGCAACATTTCTAAGATGTAGTTCACTTTGGGAACAATCATCATTTTAATGGTTTCTAGGCGGCCCCACCAAGTAAGTGTTAAAGGAGTCCAGCGTTGAGTAAGCGCCCGGACCATAGAGGTTAAGTCTTTAGCATTAAAGGTGATGGTGTCTTCTAAAGGAGAGCAGTAGTGCACCCCAAGGTATTTGACCATGCGAGGTTGCCATAAAAAGGGAAAGGATTGCATATCTGCCTGATGGATCAAAGGATTTAGTGGAAATGCAACCGATTTGGTCCAATTTATCTTATAGCCCGAGAGTTGTGAATATTTACCAATTTGCTCTAGGACAGCCGGCACTGAGTCTAGGGAGACGAAGAGCATCAGGTCATCAGCATATGCTGAAATTTTGATTTCCCTATGAGAGAAAGGGACTCCGTGAATATCCTTGGATTGCCGGATTAGTAAAGCTAAGGGTTCGAGTGCGAGATCGAAAAGAAGTGGAGACAGTGGGCATCCCTGGCGAGTACCGCGTTGCAGGGGAAATGGCTGAGACTTTAAAGCATTAGCACAGATACTAGCAGTAGGCTGTGCATACATGGTTTGGAGACAACGGAGAAAGCCTTCTCCGAATCCGTACCAGCGAAGAGTTGCAAACAAGAAGGGCCATTCTAAGCGGTCGAAGGCCTTCTCAGCATCAAGTGAGAGGCCAACCAATGGTCGATCAAGATTAACTGCGGCAGTCAGCACATGACATAGGGTCCTAGCGTTATCAGCAGTTGATCTACCGGGAATGAAACCGCATTGATCTGGGTGTATTAAAGTAGACATCTTGTCAGAGAGCCGGGCGGAGAGAATGGTGGCGAATATTTTATAGTCTGCGTTTAGTAGGGAAATTGGACGATAATTAGCTGTTAGTTGCGGATCTCTCCCCTCTTTCTCAAAAACTACTACATTTGCCATTGAGAAGGATCCAGAGGGAGATCCCTCCTCGGCCAGAGCAGAAAAATAAAGTTTCAAAAACGGAGCTAAGTCAGCGTTAAAAGTTTTGTAGAATTCAGCTGGGAGACCGTCCGGGCCTGCGGCTCGACCTGTGGCACATCTCTTGAGTGCCGATTGAATTTCTGATAAAGTGAATGGTTTGTCCATGGCCTCTCTATCTTCGTCAGATAGGGTCGGTCGCTGTACCCCTGATAGTAATCGTTCAAATACTTCTGGCTCGAAGTCACATTCAGATTGATAAAGCCGAGTATAAAAATCACGAAAGAGTGCTAATATTTCTGTATCTTTAGTGACCAAGCTCCCCCCCGACGGATTGCGGAGAGCGGTAACACGCTTGGCTTCTTTTTGACCTTTCAGGGCATTGGCTAGCAATTCGCCAGCACGGTTATTTTCCCGATAGTACATCCCTTGTTGTGATTCAATATTTTTAGCAGCAGCGGTATATAAAAGCTGATTGTATTGAAAACGAAGACGTTGTAAGCGAAGTAAAATACATGGGTCAGTACGGGACGTGAGGAGACGCTCTCCAGCTTGTATCTGTTGTTCTAGAATCAGTAAATGTTGCTTTCGTTGTTTCCCCTGTCGGATTTGATAGCTAGTTATAGTTGCACGGATAGACGCCTTGAAACCCTCCCACCAAGCCCAGCTCGCAGTGTCATGGGGTGAATTAAAATGAAAGTAATCTTGGATAGCGGCCTTTATGTCAACCTGAAAATCTTTTTGGTCTAGTAGGGTTCTATCAAAAAACCAAGCACGGGGATGTTCACCTTGCGTAGTGACATGTAATGAGAAAGATATGGCAGCATGATCTGAAATATGGAGAGGATGAATCTTAGCCGTGTCCACTTGGGGTATCAGTGTTTTGGAGATAAGAAAAAAATCTATTCTAGATTGTGAGTGATGAGGGGCTGAGAAAAAGGTGAACTCTAAGTCGGAGGGGTGAAGCAGCCTCCATATATCTACTAACGCAAGATCTTTCATCAGAGCTGTAAGGGTATCAAGACTCTTGGGTGGACCACTCGTTCTAGGCGGCTGTCTATCTATCAAAGGATCAAGTACTTGGTTGAAATCGCCGCCAAGTATTAATGGAGTATTGGCAGAGGCCTGTGCCAACTGCGCAATACTGGCATAGTAAGCAGGGTTATCCACATTCGGAGCATAAATACAAATACACGTAATTTCACTATCTCCAACCTTAAGGTGTGCACGGGCCCATCTACCCTCCTTATCAGAGCTAGTATCCAGTACAGTAGCTTGCAAAGACTTCTTAACCAAGATGGCTACCCCACACCGTTTGGAAACGGCGGAAGAGTAGGCAGCCACCATGTAAGGCTTAGCATTAAGTTTCAGTGTTTCAGCGGAGTTTAAATGCGTTTCCTGAAGAAACACTAAATCAGCATGCTCATGATTAAGATAGCTAAGGATTTTCTTTCTTTTGATTGGACTATTGATGCCTTTTACATTCAGTGATAAGAGCTTACATAAGGCCATTCTGAAAAGTTAAAAATTCTGAAAAAGAACGTGATAACGCACATAATTTCACAATGTCCCTCATATTAACTGTATATGGCTGTACACATGACATGATAGAAAGTAAGCTAATGAAAAACAATGAAGCGCCCCATATAAAAAAATAAGCACCGAAGTGCATTAGAGAAGAAGCAAAACCCCAGAAATTACTGGCGACCATGTGTCTGCGGGGAGAAACCCCAGAGAAGGCCTAATTGAAACATATAACCTGTATAGCTGTGCATGTTCCGAATCCAACCGAGGTGCACATCATGGAGGGATAGGAGACCAAGAAAGTTATATATAGACAGAAAGAAAAGTCCAGGCAGTCTCTGTTCCAGGCGGTGATCACCGCGTCGGGCCATTCAAAATGGCGGGCAGATCCGGCGGGTTACAGATCCAAGTTGTTGGATTAGCGCATCTGGTCTGCTTCTTTGGAATCTAAAAATGTTGCTAGTAGATCAGGATCTTCGAATGTCCTAGTTTGGTTATGGAGAGTCACTCTGAGCTTCGCTGGATACAATAGGCCAAAGCGAGCCTGTAGCTGTTGAAGTCTAGGGCGAAAAGCCAGGAGTCTCTTCCGACGGTCAACTGTGGGCTTTGCCAAGTCAGGGAAGAAGGAGACTTTATGACTTTCAAACTCCAGATGATGATTCGCCCGTTCAGCATTTAGAATCTGCTCAACTTGTTGATATCTCAGTAATCGAAAGATGATAGGCCGGGGGGTCGTCCGATTGAGGGCCATGTTGGTAGGAACACGATGTGCTCGGTCAATTTCCAGATCTCTGTGAAAAGTGATCTTCAGCAAGGAGGGAAGAGTTTTGACCAGGAATTCTCTTATATCTCCTGCTTCGGCCCCCTCCGGTACTCCAATGAGCCTTACATTGTTGCGACGGGCTCGATTATTGCTATCCTCTAACTCTTTTTGAAGATTCTGTATCTGACGCTCAGCCTTGTCCAGTTTCACCAAGCGCACCGCGTGCGAGTCGAGGACCCCCGCCATGTTGTCCTGCCGTAGTGAGAGACCTTCAAGCCGGTCCTGAAGCATACCGAAGTCTTCTCGCATGGCTCGGAGCGCTTCTCCGTTGGACTGTACCAGTTCCTTCACACCGCGTATTTCCTCCAAGATCTCCTGTTGCATTTCGGGGTTTTCCCGAAGTGGAACTGTCTTTTGTGGGGAAGACAACTCTGTTTTGGAGCGTTTTCCGTGTGAAGAAAAGGGAGACCCGAAGTCTAAGCACGCTGGTTTGTGGGCCGCCATCCCCCCCGAGGTACCCCGGTAAGTTCGGAGCAAAATATTAAGTTTAGGTAGGTATTAAGTCAGGATTCTTAGTAGGCCTCTCGGGAGCTTCAGCGCGAAGCGTCTAACCCGCTGGACATCAGGCTCCGCCCCCCCAAAAATTTAAATTTTACTTTTGGATCAGAATGTTTTTGCGTGGGGCCCCCTGAAACGCGGGGCCCTGTGCAAAAAACATTCTCGCTCAATGGACGGGCCGGCCCTGCTCACACCTGTGCTTTTGTGGAGATTCCCCACCCAGGGGCTAAGAATTTTGTGATTCCTGTCGAGTTCAAGGGAACTTTCTTTCAGGCCTTGATAGACTCCAGGAGTGTGCTGACCCTCATTTGTCAGGAAAGATGGTATCCCTGGCCTGTGTGCATGGAAGCCAGAGGTAGTATCTGACAGCACATGTTTCACTTTATTTAGCATTTCTTATATACCACCTTTCATGACATCAAGGTGGTTTACATTGAACAAACTGAAATTACATTGAACAGGGCATTATAACTTGGAGATAACTATTTTACAGGGAACATGGGCAATGGAAGGTTAAGTGGCTTGCCCAAGACCACAAGGAGCATCTGTGGGACTAGAAACCTCAGTCCTTCCGGCCCAAGGTTGCTGTCCTGTAGTGGAATTTGAACCCCTGACCTTCTGGCCTGAGGTAACTTGCCCCAACCACTACGCCACTCTTCCCACTTAAGACTCAAGCAGGACAAGCATGTTTGAGGTTGTGATATTGTCCTGTCTCCCGTATCCAGTGGTGATTGACCGAGACTGCCCGAACTTTGGAGCGATATGGGCCTAATTGATGGCTCTGCTAAGTTGGACCAGGAAGATTTCCCAAGGATTTTCCCCCTTGAAGATCTAGATCTATTGTCCATTATCCCAAGCCTGCTAAGTCCCAGAGTTGGCGTCGCCAGGAAAAGCTATGCTGCCAACAGAATCTGGGGAGGCTATGGGGGAGGAAGTGCCTAGGGAAGAAACCTAGCTCAGGGCTCAGCGGTAGTGACCAATGTTCCCGCTAACCGGCACTGGGTCCGCTGCCAACATTCCTGCCGGCTGGGGGAGGTGCAGAGCGATCGATGCTCCGCCCCTCCCCCCATCATCAGGAATGCTGTCGGAGGACCCGGTGCAGATTAGAGAGAACAGTGGGAGGGTGCAGCGGCATGTGTTAGACCCTGTGTCTAACACACGCCGCAGCACCCTCGCAATGTTCTCTTTAATAATATCACCAGATTTGTGACGTGTACGGCCCCAGTGCAATCAGTGACAGCAAAGTGCGTAAATGGATGAGATTGTTCAAGGATGGGCGGGACAAACACCAAAAAAGGAGAATGGCTAGTGCTTTGACATTTTTGATCCGATACAATGAAGAAGGAGATGAACTTTTGGACCACATTGTCACAGGGGACGAGACATGGGTTTCTCACATGACTCCAGAATCAAAGTGGCAGTCAATGGAATGGAGACACACGTCAACTCCAGTCAAAGTGAAAGCCAAACAGACAATCTCAACACGCAAGATTATGGCAACTGTGTTCCTTGGAAAGCAGCCTGGGAACCCATTGCGAGCACAGTTTTCTGAACTGCAATTTTTCAGAAATGATTTTGTATAGCACTGACCTTGAAACTTGTGGAAATTTCAGTGACAAAGTGAAAATCGTGAATCGCCATTCTTCATGAATTTTTGCATCAACTGTGCGCACCAAATTTTCTTGATTACTGAAGGTCGACCCTATCGCGGTTCATCATGGACATTGTCCCGCCCGTCCTTGAACAATCTCACCCATTTATTATTATTATTAAAGACTTATAAAGTGCCGCAACATACGAAGCACTGTACAAACATAGAAGAGATACAGTCCCTGCTCATCAGAGCTCACAATCTAATAAGACAGAAAACAAAACAAGTTAGATAGGGTAAGACAGGAACGGAAAGCAATAGTGAAGAGGTGGGATTTTAGTCTGGACTTGAAAATGGCCAGGGAGGATGCCTGGCGCACAGAGATAGGAAGACTATTCCAAGCAAAGGGTGCTGCCAGTTGGAAGGAGCGAAGTCTGGACTTGGTAGTATGATTAAAGGGCACAGATAAACGAAGACTGTTAGAAGAGCAAAGCAACCGAGAGGAAGTGTAAGGAGAGATGAGAGATGAAAGGTACTGGGGGGCAGAAGAGTGAATACATTTATAGATCAGGAGGAGAAGTTTAAATTGGATACGGAGATGGATGGGAAGCCAATGAAGCGACATGAGGAGAGGAGTGATGTGGGAAAAACGAGACTGGCGGAAAATGAGTCGAGCAGCGGCGTGTTGAATTGACTGTCACTCATCGCATTGGGGCAATACACCTCACATACCTGGCGATGAAAGTCCGCTGATGATATGGTCCTTGCTTTCAAAAACTGAATCACAGACCGTATTTCAGAGTCAGAAGGCCGCTCAATTGTCTTAAACATTTTAACGTCTCATTATAAACCGTACAAAGTGATACTACGACTGCAAATGGCATCTGCTTTTGCACAAGGCATGCTGGGAGCCGGCACACATGCTTGTTTCTACAGGGGGAAAAAATTTACAAAGCTACAGCCAATCGGACCTTACTTTAAAAATAACCCTCGTACAATTGTCCCCTTCCCAGAGCGGGGCTGGGGGAAAACCCAGGGAGCTTCAGCAGGGCTCAGCAAGAGGATGAGTCCCTTAAACACACCTGAGAGCAAGTTTTGGAGGTGGATGGAATTCCAATAGGTAACGGAGAATCCCCTGAAAGAAAATGTCCTTATTTTGTGCAAAAGAGAGAGTGGTTATACATAGTGGCTGAGGGTGCCCTGGTGGGGGGGGGGGGGGGGTGGGGGGGAAGAGGTAGAACAACTGATAGTTCCCTAGCCTTATCATCAGCAGGTGTTATTGTTGGCCCATAGACATTTATTAGGAGGACACCTGGGTGTGGAGAAAACATTGAAACATGTTTTAGCTTGATTTTTCTGGTCCGGGGTCAATAGACAGATACAGTTATATTGCAAGTCATGATGCTGACCGAATCTGACCTCTAGTGCCTCTGCCTATCATCAAAACCTCATTTGAAAGAATGGCTATGGATCTTGTAGGTCCCTTGGAGCAAACCACCCGAGGCAACTAATCATACTGGGCTACACTAGCTGATACCCAGAGGCCATTTCTCTAAGGAGTATGAAGACTGCTATGATCGTGAATGCCCTCTGGGAAATATTCTCACAAGTGAGATCCTCATAAATCATGGAATACCCCTTGTATCCAAGGTAATGAAGCAAGTGTGTGCCTTGGTAAATGTCAAGATGCTGTGAACATCAGTATATGACACACAGATAAATGGCCTCATTGAGTGATTCAATAAAACCTTGAAACAGATGTTAAAAAAGATTGTGAAGGAGGACAGGAAGAATTGGGACATTCTCCTATCCTATTTGATGTTTGCCATCTTTGAGGTACCTCAGAATTCCACAAGGTTTTTGCCTTTTGAGTTGCTCTTCGGAAGACGGCTAAGATACATATTAGACATTGTAAGGGAAACCTGGGAAGAAGAACTCTGTGCTGGGCGTAATTTGGTAGAGTACATTTTACAAATGCAAGACCCACTGAGGAAAGCTGGAGAGGTAGCCAAACTCAGTATGGAAAAGGCCCAAGCCAAGCAGGCCAAGGGCTACAATTTGGTAACCATGCACCGCACCTTCCAACCGGAAAATAGAATTTTAGTCTTGCTACCCTCATCTGAAAGCAAGTTATTCTGTAAATGTCAGGAGCCCTATGAGGTCAAAAAGAAAGTGAGGCCTGTTAACTACAAGATTGCTCAGTCAGATAAAAGGAAGAAATCCAAAATTTACTATATTAACCTACTGAAAAATTGGACTCCAGTGACAGCTGTGGTGGTACAGAAAGATGATTTTGGGCTGGAAATTTCAGCCCCATCAGATCCAACTAAAGACCCAGTAGGAGACTATCTCTCTGCTGCTCAGAGAAGGGATTCTTGAAGATTTGGTCCACTGGATCCTAAAGGTGTTCTCCATCTACCCGGGACAAACCTACCTCATTTGTCATAATATCATTACTGACCCTGTGGTGGCTATCCGGCATAACCTTATCCAATTCTGCAGGCCTGGCGACAGCCCATTGCCAAGGAGCTAGAAGAAATGCTTCAAGGTTTTGAGAGGGAAATAAGAATTTCTTAGAAGGAATTGGCCTGGAAAGTTTTGTGTAAAAGTTTTACCTGCAGATCTAAAGAATAACTTGACTTGCCTGTTACTTGTTGTGATTGAATACACTTATTTATTTTTATTTATTTAGACAGGTTTGTATACCACCTTATCCTTCAATCAAAGTGGATTACTTGCCCGAGTTATTGTTATTTTGATGTGAGCAAAATGTTACTGTGAGTTAAGAATATTTTAGATGGTTACACTATTGTAATATTTAATAAATTGCACTAAAAATCCTGGTACCCTTCGCATGCCCAGGGTAGTTGAGCTAATTGAGCAACTTGATGGAGCACGCTTGATATTAACCTTAAATTTGTCCAAGGGATACTGGCAGGTGCCCTTGACTCCAGCTGCCAAGGAGAAGACTGCTTTTTTTGACACCACAATTTCTGCTCCAGTTTACAGTGCTGCCCTTTGGATTACACAGGACTCCTGCTATGTTTCAATGCCTAATCGACCACCTACTATAACCACACAAGAAATATGTAGCTGCATATCCTGACAATATCATCATCTAGAGCAGAGACTGGATCACCCATCTAATCAAAGTGCCATCCATTTTGGCCAGCCTGTGGAAGGCTAGGTTGATGACTAACCCCAAGAAATGTTTTCTGGGAAGCCAGGACATTCAATACTTTGGGTATTTAAACAGGAATGGGCAGATACAGCCTCAAATATGCAAGGTGAATGTCATTGCCCAAGTTTCCACCCTGAAATTGAAGAAAGAATTGTGCCTTCCTTGAACTGATTGACTATTACTGCTGGTTTATCCCTGATTTTGCAGAGGTTGTGGGGCCATTAACTAGTCTCCTCTGGAAGAGAGCTCCTGAATGGATTCAGTTCTCACTGATCTGGACCTGGCCTTCCAGCATCTCAAGAAGGCCGTGTGATCTGAACACATCCTGATTAGTCTTGATTTCTCTCTACCATTTATTTTGAAAACTAATGCCTCAGAGGTTGGCCTAGGAGCTGCTCTGGCCCAGAAAGTCAGGGGTGAATAACATCTCATAGCATTCATCAGCAGGAAGCTGCTTCCTCAGGAGAAGCATTATGTTGTGATTGAGAAGAAAGCCCTGGGCTTTCTTCAAATTCTACCAGATCAGCTGTCCGTTTATGCTGATAATGTACCACCAGCCCTTAAGTGACTGGCTTGACATAAGGGCTCCAACGGCCATATTATGTGGTGGTTTTTGAGTCTCCAACTCTACCAGTACCATGTCCAGCA